>CAUYQV010053418.1:0-44344 GCA_963574575.1 Galagoides demidoff | reverse complement strand
AGCCTCAAGCTATCCCCCTGGGTAGAGTGCCATGGCATCACAGCTCATAGCAACCTCCAACTCCTGGGCTCAAGCGAGGCTCCTGCCTCTGCCTCCCAAGTAGCTTGGACCACAGGTGCCCGCCACAACGCCCAGCCATTTTTTGGTTGCAGCCATCATTGTTGTTTGGCGGGCCCGGGCTGGGGATTCGAACCCGCCACCTTTAGGTGTACATGGCTGGCACCTTAGCCGATTAAGCCACAGGCGCCAAGCCCCCAAAAATGAAATTTTAAGTTCACTTGGCAATTATGAATTTTCTACAAAATATATAATTTCAGAAAAACCACGCAATGTTTTGTGGATGTTTTTCTATTATTGTTCTCTGACATGTCAAATTCCAAGTATTTCTCTTTCTGCCAAAAATATACAAAGTATTTCAGTGATAACATAATTAATTCCTCTAAACTGGCAAATGGGGAAAGTAAGAACCTAAAAGTAAAGTGACTCATATAAAAATAATATTATGATGAGTTCATGACAGCATCAAGGATTTTGTCCCTTGCCAAGGGGACAAAGGGATTTTGTCCCTTGATTTGCAGAGATTTCCTAAAGATAAAAAAGGTTCAGGGAGTATAGGAGCATAATTCGAATAAGCTTTTCATGAGTTTAAAATTTCCTTTACATTTCTATTCATAAAAATATACAAACCATTAATATGTATATTGTAACTTGTAATCTTTGTAATAAGTAATTTTTTGTTTTTAAATTAAACTTTGTTTTTAAATTCCCTTGAAGAAAGAACACACACACACACAGACATTTCTCCTGTTTTACTGACTAGCTGGTCCAACAATCAAACTATCTCAACGAGAGCAACGAGTTAAACTGGAAAGAGCTGACCCTGAATCTCAGTTTGCATTTGGGGCAACACACATCTTGGTCATATAATTTCAAGATTAAATTGAAACAAAAGACAAACATAAACATAAAATACAGTACAGTGGTTCTTCATTGCTTTATCTGTTAGGTCAGTACAATTCTTAAGTAAAAATACGACTACCAAATGAGTCATCACTAAGCTAAAGACTTGGTGCAAATTAAATAAGCACATTTGATGAGAAAAAAAATGATCTGTATCATATACATGTTCAAAATGTCGACCTATAAACTTTGTTAATCTTTTATTGATTCAGTTGAATATGTCAAAAAAGATTAGTCAATAAAGGGAATGATGTTCCTTTCCTGCACTGTATTTAAGCATGTGCACAAACTCAGGTTCAGAAAACAATTATTGATTGGATAATATATTCAGGTAGGTAGATAGATGGATAGATAGATAAACTGTCTTTTTATAGCAGATTTATGTTCACAGCAAAATTGGGGGGAAGGTACATAATTTTCTCACCTACCTCCTGCTCCCACACACACATAGCATTTCTCCTCATCAACATTCCCCAGTAGAGGGCACATTGGCTACAATTGATGAAAGTTCATTGAGGCGCCCTTATCACCCGAGGAGCATCATTTATGTCAGGGCTCACTCTCGGGGGGTTATGCATCCTCTGGATTTTGACAACTGAATAATGACACGTATCCATCATAATAATATGTAGTTTCTCCACCTAAAACCCGTCTGTGCTCCACCTAGGGATCCCTCCTCTCTTTCCAACCTCTGGAAATCACTACCTTCTCACTGACCCCATAAACTTTGCTTTTTCCAGAATGTGATATAATTGAAATCACAGCATGTAATTTTTTTTCAGATCATCCTCCTTCACTTAATAATGTGCATGTAAGATTTGTCCATGTCTTGTCACAGCTTCACAACTCATTTCCTTTTAATACTTGACAATATTTGAATGTCTCAATGTACCACAGTTTATTTTCCACTCACCTGGTGGAGGACCGGTCAGTTACTTCCATGGTTTTGCAATTATGAATAAAGCTACTATAAATATCTGTGTGCAGTATTTTTTTTTTTTTGAGACGGAGCCTTAAGCTGTCCCCCTGGGTAGAGTGCCATGGCATCACAGCTCATAGCAACCTCCAACTCCTGGGCTCAAGCGTGTCTCCTGCCTCCGCCTCCCAAGTAGCTGGGACCACAGGCACCCGCCACAATGCCCGGCCAGTTTTTGGTTGCAGCCATCATTGTTGTTTGGCTGGCCCGGGCTGGGGATTCGAACCCGCCACCTTAGGTGTAGGTGGCTGGCACCTTAGCTGATTGAGCCACAGGCACCGAGCCCGTGTGCAGTATTTTTGCATGTACATACATTTTTAATTACTTTGGGTAAATAACAAACAGTCTGATGGCTGGATTGTACGATGATGAGGTTGTGTTTAGTTTTGTATTGAACTCCCAGTCCTCCAAAGTAGTTGTACCATATTGTACTCCCATAGCAATGAATGAGAAGTCTTGTTTCTTCGCATCCTTCCTGCTGTCCGTGTTTTGGATTTTAGGCATTCTAACAAGTATATACTAGCTATAAATTTTTATCATTTATTTTCAACTTCTTTCCTCATACCTCTTTATTTAATGTCACCATGCATTTCCAAACACTACTATTCCTTCTATGACTCTCCATTTCATTGGGCATTTCACCTGTCATTTGCCACCATCGCCGACTACTGTCCTGTGACTTCATAACATGGCATTTCTGCACCTGCAAACTAAAGGTCAGTCTCTCTTCAGTGATTTTTTTTCCTTTTTGATCTCATGTTACACTTAAACCTATAGTTAAACTTCTGCGGCACACTTACATTATGTTGATCAAAAACAATGTAAACATTTGAGCTTCTTTCAAAAATAATTAAATTAGTGATCTTTAAAAATTTCCACAACACACCTACGATCCGATCCTTCAGCACACTGATAGTTGGAAATCACTGCTCGAGACTAACATTCCAATGCTGCTCCACTCTCATTGTTGTCCCCCATTCCCACATTCTATCTCTTACCAGTACTTACTTAATTTTCCAACCATAAATTTCCTGAGGAAATAAAGGTGTGTTTCTTGCTTTTTTATGATGTGCTATAGCAAGGCTCTGTGCTCTTCTATGCGTTATGAAGTCCTCACTTGCTCTCCAAAGTTTTCACTGGTTATTTTGATTTATGCAACACCTTCTCCTGGAAAGCATTTACCAAAGGCCAAATTTTGCTACAGTCATTTCAGCTCATTCCCTCCAGGATATAGGAAGACATACAAGTGAAGATATCATATAAATATAGGCTATGGTGGAATTCCAGGTTGATTGGAGAGTGTGGAAGAAGGGTTGCTAACCTAGCTGTGTGAGAGAAGGGAGATAGGGACACCTCTGAGTCTTGAAAGACTGAGAGTTGGTTGTGCAAAACTAAAAAAGGTATTTAATGCACAGGGAGCCTCAGTGCCAAGGCTTAGAAGCACGCTTAAGTACCATATGGATTGTTCACAAGGCACTAGGCATGACACCAATATAACTTTTGTTCATTTAAGAATTTGTCAAGTACTTATAAATATTTCTTTGAAAACTTTTAGCTACAGAAACAAAATTCTCATGGATTGATTTAAAGATTTTTGATGTCGCTTAAAATTTTTATGGTAATGCAGCTTGAAAATGGACTAATCTGTAGGCTTAACATTGACGCGGCTTCTGAATTCTTTCTATATTCCTGCCATGCCTCCTTTGGTTAGTTTTCTTCATGAACTCAGGAGGATTTAGAAGCAGTAATGTTTATTCTCACGTGTGACATTTTAGGAGCAAGGAAAGCTTTCTTAGAACACCCCAAGTTAACGTCCAAAGTTCCCTGGTAGAGTGTGTCACATACCAAACCCTAGCCAATCATTTGCAAAGGGAATTAGAATCATTTTGTAAGCTAAAATTAATCAAGAATTACCTTGGAGTTTAAATGGGTGACCCGGTCCATGAATCATGTGTAGTTGAAGTGTATTCCTGACCAAAAGGAGAGCTCTGCCACTCAGGAAATATGAAAACAGGGTGTCAGGTCCATGACCTGTGGTACAAATAATAACCACCGCCACAGTGCACTGGATCCTGGGAAGGCCGTGGAGGGCAAAGTTCATCATCCCTGCCCTCAGTGAGCTTAGAAAATGTTGGTTAAGGTATGATTAAATACTCACAGAAGTAGTTATTTCTTCTGAAATACAGAAGAAGTACAAAATTGTACCTTTTTAAAAATAAAAATGGTCAGGGGCATCTGAGGACATTTAATGGTGGTCTTTGATAATGGGGCATCAAGGAAGGTTTCTCTGAGGAAATGCATTTGAAGCCTAAGTCAGAGTAAAGTCTTGGGCAATTTAAGGGACTATATATTCCAATAAAATAAATAGCATATGCATAGGCTGTGGGGCTAGTTGTAGTGTAGCACCCGTGGGAGGCAAAAAGAATATCAGTGCAGTTAGAGAACAGAGAGCACCCAGAAGGGACCAAAGACTAGAGGAAACATACACTGTTAGTGATTTTCCACTTGGCCTTAGAAGCAGAGAAAATAAAAGCAGAATAACATCAATAATAGGGGAAATGAGGTTTCCAGAATGATGGAAAGCTTGTATGAAGATAATATTCAGAAAAATCCTGGAACTGATTGGTCTTGATTTTTTCTTAGTGAATAAGTTGCCGTGTTAATTGTATGCTGGTTTCAGGAACCAAAAAGCTTGACATTTTAAATTAAACAACAGGAACTATTAGTGTAAAGCTCCTGAAGTGGCAAGGTGATATGATCATCACATGCTATATTCACCATATAAATATATAAAACCAGAGATGAGGAAAACGTTGAACTATGGAACTTCCATGATTTGCCAAAAACTTCTTTTGTTCAGGAAAATTGAACCAAGATATTAGTTTAACCTCTCGGTAGAGAAAAAAGTGGAAAGTGTGCAGTCACCCTGGATCCTTGTTTTCTTCATTTTTTAGTTCTATTTTATGCCCATCAACCCTGAAGCAACGTTGAACACTCTTCTAAATGGCTTAGATTCATCCACATGTCTGCATTGATATTCAAGCTTCCACCACCCATCCCTATATCATACTTGGATTGTTGTAACTAATCTCTGTTTATGGTTGTTTAGGGATGCCTAACGGCAGGAAAAAAAATTTAAAAAGCTTACCCTCATGCCCCAAAGTATGAGAATGATCTTTGAACCAGCTTGTACAACTGTGCCTTTGTTTAAAAGCTTAGAAGGTGTCCATAGATTACAGAGAAAAATTCAATCCTTTTCAGGGATGCTGAGGTGCAATATTTATTTCATCTCATTTTAAATTTCAAGCCTCATTTCTCACTTAGCTTTTCCTTACACTTTATGCTGAAGACTTACTAAACTACCTGTTCTTTGGGACATAGTGCATGATCTTACCTCTATATTCTGACAACTTGCTCTTTTCCCTGCCAATATACTGCATCTGTCAATTTAAATCTCCAGCTTGCACAGACACTTAAAGCCTCCATATAAATTTCACAGGCCCAGAGTGGCCATGTACACCCCAGAAAAAAAATGAGATACTCTAGCATTTATTCCTATAGTGTTTCTTAATTTTTTTCCATAAAATCTCATCACATGTAAAATGATGATATATTAAATGTCTATCATGCCAATGGAATTTTAACCCTTTGGGGCCAAATTTGTAACTCTTGCACTCTGAATAAAGCAGTTGTTGAAGATAGGCTTAAAAACAGCCAATTTTTAAAATAATGCTTGTTTAGAAAATTTGAATTAGTTTCCAACAACATTGATATTTTAGGGAAAAATGAGCCTGATGGAAATTTTGCATTTGCCTACATTTCCCCTAAAAACACTAAGTAAATATAAAGCAAGGCTCAACTCATTTGAGCCACGAGAGCTACACAGAATGCACAGACATACACACACCTCAGACATCTCCACATAGCTTGGTTTACTGTGTGTGGTCTCAGCCATACTCAAATATAGCTGGGATTACATCTTTTAGTCAAATTTCAAATAACCTTGCTCCCACCCTTATTATTTATTTTAATGCCCAGACTGATAGTCAACTCCACAAATAAATTTAATGTTATTTTGAATACTAAAATGGTATATAATTGCAGTATTTATATTTTTTCACCCTTTATCATTTGCAAAACAGTGCTACTATGTTCATTAACTGTATTTAATGTATATATCATATGGTTTTGACTGTTGTGTTCTATTATAGACTGGTGATGCCCTCCCCCACCCCTTCTTATGTTGAAATATAATCACATTAGAGATGGGACTCTGGGAGACAATTAGGTCATAAGACCCCATGAATGGGATTAGTTCCAAAGAAGATGCCAGGAAGCTAACGTGTCCATTTACCCCTTGAGGACACAGCAAGAAGATTCCTATCTGCAAACCAGGAAAAGAGCTCTCACCAGGAGCCCCATCCTACAGGAACCCTGATTTCAGATTTCAAACATCCAGAATTGCATCTGGATTAAGAAACACTATAGGAATAAATGCTAGAGTATCTCATTTTTTTCTGGGGTATACATGGCCACTCTGGGCCTGTGAAATTTATATGGAGGCTTTAAGTGTCTGTGCGAGCTAGAGAATTGAATTGACAGGTTACACGTGAAACTTACATAAATGTCTTAACCCAATAACTAAGAAAATGCCATGAAGGCTATGTTAACCAGTTTGATGAAAATATTTCAAATTGTATGCAAAACCAGCACATTGTACCCCCTGACTGCATTAATGTACATAGCTAGGATTTAATAAAAAAAAAATCCAGAACTGTGATAAATATTTGTTGCCTATGGTAATTTGTTATGACAGTTCACATGGATGAAGACATGCTTTCAATCTCATCTTTCTGCACACCCTATTGTTTATAATATGTGATTTTTATAATAGTGATTTTTAGAAAAGCATATGACACATTAAGTAGAAGTGACTGTGGTTGAAAAGCAACGTCTTTCAGCTAACCGGGGGTTGGTTATGTGTGTAAAGAGTTGACATGGCTGTAAACTCCAGCTCTGAATAGTACCTGGGCTCAGAATACTGTCCGCTTGTGAATACCCTCAGGCCCCAAATTGTAGTGGGGAATAGGCCAGACCTCCCTAAAACCCTAAAATGTACGTGGGAGTGGTCAAGACAAAGAGCATTTCCTGGCCTTGCCAGATCTGAGGGCTGGGCAGGGGGGATTGTTATTTTCCACTGTGAGTTTCATCAGATGTGAGTGATAGGGAGATTATTGTTAGGTTTTCAAAATAAAGATAAAATGATATTACAAATTAACATCAAAACATTTAGTAGAGAATACAAAAGGTTATATTTTAAGAAAAAGCTCTCATGGCAAGACAGATAAAAGTGTGTAATTAAAAATGATGTGAAAGTGCTTGCATATAAAAATATACCAGGCATTCTTCCTCTCTTCTGTAAGAGGCCATGCCATTCTCTCAAGCCTGTTCTCTAACTTCACCTCTCATCGTCCCCCCCCTCACTCCTTGCTTTCTGCTCTCTTCTCTCTCTCTTTTTCTTGTCTCTTCTCCTCAACACTCCCTTCCCTCTCTCTAATAAAAAAGAAACTTGAACATTTGTATTCTAAAAAAAAAAAAAATAACAACATAAAATACGTTTTGCTGGAAACTTAATTAGGCCAAGGTTGCAGTGATATATTCTGATCTCTGATCTTTAAATGTAATAGTCTCAGGAGAAAAAAAAAAAAACATGAGCAGAGATCACAAAAATAAAAAATGGAATTCTTCTCAGGTTATTTTTGTCTTCTGTTGGCTGAAATTTCCCTCAGCTAATGCCTGAAGACTTTGAGTTCAAATGATGGCACAAACTATATGTGTGAGGTCGTAGAATTTCAAGTAATTTATGAGAAATGAAAAGAAGAAAATGTGATCTTCTTCAGCATGATTAGAAGTATATACTAAATCACCCTACACTGGAGAAATACAAATAAAGATGTAAAGAAAAGATTAAACAAAAAATCACAGAGGAGGCTACGAGGTTGTCAAGCTCACTCCTAAAATGAGAGGTGACATGTCAATATCGGTGGGGAAAGAGAAAGGTAATTTCAGTGTCTCTAAACATTTAGAAGCACTGCTAGGACAAAATCAGTGAAATATGTACCAATAGGATAGTTACAGCATTGGGAATGCATGACGATGGGATTTTAAAAAATAAGTTGATCTAACCAAGCCTAGCCACAGTATTCACAGTCTCTGTTGCACAAACACTACTTTAACAACTCAAAGAGGCACTTGGAAAGGTTGGTCTCAGAATGCAGTGTATATGGGGGTTAGGATCTGAGCTTTTTTCCTATGCACTCAGAAAAAAAAAAAAACAAAAAAAAGGAAATCTTAGTAGATTGTCAGAGAAAAAAAGGAGTGAAGGAGAAACTCGACTCGTTCAGAGGGTATATAGCCTCACAATACAACCAGTTCCCTGTTTAAACTTTGTTTTTTTCTTTAACTTTTCCTTGTTGTTTCATTATGAGTTTAAAATAGGTTATGAGCAGCTAACTCTGATTTTGTTTTTCCTCTTATAATTCTTAAGAGGCAGGAATACTTTTCAGGAGGGTCCACGGTCATTTTTAAACCATCCTGGTCATTGTTAAACATTCATTCTATGCCATGAGCATCTCGCAACCCTCAAATTCCTGAGGATTAGGAAGGCAACTTGTACTTGCTTTACACCTAATGTTTGATCAGTCAGGGTACAAAGGAAACTAGAACCAAGGTTAAGCATATAGAATAAATAACTATTTATTAAGGCTCACATCTTCAATTCCCATGGGAGTTGGTGAACCAGGTTCTGCTGGCTAATGCCTCTGCACCTAACTTTGAAACTAAAGGCACTATAGCTCAGTCACACAGTCATCAAAAAGAAAATTTGGATATGGAAAATATTAAGGGAAAATTTGAGCCCAAGAGGTTGAAGCCTCTGTATTGTTCCACGTCTTACTTTGATGCTGTGGGTGAACTGTGAAGACAGCTGTTGCCTTTCGCTGCTGAGCTACACAGGCTCTTGGCCTAGGACTCAAACAATTAGAAGGAAATGTGTCAAGACCCCAAATTAACAAGGTGAGCTATGGATCAGTGACAACTTATCAACGCTATTGTGGCACCCGGAACATATCTTTGGAGTGCAAAAGTACAAAGCTATTGATTTTCCTATGCCTTTTGAAGAGCATTGAAAAGTCTCAGGTTTCTAGTAGATAGTTTATACATAATCTAAAACAGTGATTCTCAGTGTCTGCCATTTTTTTAAACACTCATTGCTCTACCTTTCCAGCAAGTTCTCTGGAAAGTGTACTGATTTATTTTTTCATCAAAAGCAATACTTAGAAATGAATTTCAGTTTACTAACACTATGCTGAGACTTTTCTCATAATACATGAAGGTCTATGTTTAAAGAAAAGACATTTTTTAAAACTTCACCAAGTTCTTGAATTGTTAATTGAATAATAGTACTTTTGTGTGCAACACAGCAGAATTTATGTATGTTAGCAGACACTTCAACAATCCATGGAGCATATTTGCACATTCTGTGCCCTTGCTGAGCTGATTGTCATTAAACCTAATCTTCAATTGCTGAGGGAAAAAAAGAGCAACGATAACAGAGAACTACACAGTATAGGGAACTTGGGAAAACAGTTTTACCTTAGTTAAACTGACAAAAGTATTAATCCATTAGAATCCACTCTTTTGAAAATTTGTAACCACACACTTTCCTTTAACTTGTCCAGACAAGACAAGAACAAATCATGCTTTGGCCTAATATGCTTACGTTATTACTCATACCACAAAAAAACAGGCCAGCCATGTCCCAGAAAAGTAGTTGCTTTCCAAAAGGAAAGCTCTTCCTTACATTAGTTATATCCTTTGATACCTTTCAAATTAAACACTGAAATTACAAGAAAAACGACTATTAACATATACTGTGTTACATGGTGGGGAGCTGGGAGAAGAGAGGAAAACACTGACTCAAATATGCACAAATGTAATATCAACATAAGGAAGAACTATTTATAATCATATCACGGAATACTTCTGCATCTGGTCATAGGCAAAGTTCTTCCATTAGCCATTCAAAGTTCTGTGGGCTGATTGTGGTTTCTTTCAGGAGGAAGTGTCTCAAAACTTCATTTCTGAAAGATCTTGGCCATTAACAGCTTTGATTAGATTTTAGAGTTTTCAATTGACATGAATCTGGAAACATAAGAGTTCTAAGAGGCATCCTGGGGAACTTCTGCATTTCATCCACATCCCTTCTCACCCACATCGTATAGTAGTAACCCGGAAGCTCTTTTAGTCAGAATAAATTACCCCAGCCCTAACCTTCACTGTCTGGGGATTCCCTTACATTAGAGCACAAAAAATCTGCATGAAGTTTCAATCTTAAATTTATTTAAACTATTGGCCAACATCTGGTGTTCTGGTCCCCAATCCCCAGGTTGCAGACTGGTATCCACTCTGTGGCCAGTTGAAAACTGGACTACAGAGCAGGAAGGGAGTGGCAGGCAAAGCTTCATCTGTATTTACAGCTGCTCCACATCTCTCCATCACCACCTGAGCTCCACCTTCTGTCAGATTAACAACAGCATTTGATTCTCATAGGAGCATGAACTTTACTATGAACTGTTCATACAAGGGATTGGGGTTGTATGGTCCTGGTGAGAATCTAATTCTTGATGATATGAGGTAAATGAAATGTGCTCAAGTCATTCCTAAACCAGCCCCTCCCCAGTACATGAAAATTGATTTCCACAAAACATACCCTCCCTTGGGTATGCCACCATCATCGAGACTTAACTGAGTTATTTCACTATTCTGCCAGGCAATTTGTTTTCAAAATAAATTGGTAGGAGTTGTTTTCAGTAAAATTGTAGGAGAAATGAATTCTATGAACATGAAAATATATTTTCCTTTCATTTGACACAAAATGTTGTTCAATTACCATGCAGGAGACATTCTCTAACTATAGATTTTGGCAAGGTAATAATGGATAAGGATGGCAAATTAAATGGCAAGTGTCTTTTTTAGAGAGAAAAAAAAGTGTTGCTCCTTCCTTTATAGAAATATTTCTAACCTAATCAATATAACACAGGATACCTGGTTATTTTCTTTTAAGGAATACAGTCAGAATGACCTCACAGTATTAGTCTCAACTTTTGGAAAGTTGGCCACTTAGCAATAGTCACAAGGAGAAAAGCTTTAGCAAGCAGAAGACCATGGTGTTAAGCCGTACTTGAACTCATCCAGATGGCACGATCAGTTTATTAATGAGCTCATTGTGAAATGATTAAGTTGAATAGAGTAAAAGGCTGCTTCATATTCATGCATTGAATCTTTTTACTCACCTAGCTATTAAAATCTTCTGCCAGGAGACTGTTGTTTAGTAAGCATTCATATGGGGCCCCAAAGCTTTCACACTTTGTAAACATTCAGAGAACTCTGTCTATATTCATATTCCCCAGTAATCCTTACCACTAATTGTCAATTATTTTTCACTCAGTCTTTGAACATTCAGCTAAATCATCAGCTACTGGTTGGAAATATATATGTAGGGCCATAACTCTGGCCAAGAGATCTTCAAAACAAAATAACCAACTAAGTACCCTGCTTGAAGTTCTGCCTACTGGAGGGATCTTCCATGGTATTGTCGGTCAGAGCCAACCTGTGCTTGTGCTACAGGGAGGCAGACATTTATTTTGGTACAGTACATATTTTCATCTCTAAATCTGGATTGACATTTTTCTTTCCCAGTCAACTGATGATGGAAAACTCCCTAAGAAGATGCACTATAGGCTGAGAGGTGTTGCACTCTCCGAGAGGTGATGCACTATAGACTGTAGACTGTCTTGATAGGGACTTAAGCCAAACTTCCTTGATAATTAACCTCCATGAGCTACTAATATGAGTGGTAGACCATAGTGAAAATTTTAATCTTCAGAAACTAATCTCAGTTCAGAATTCATGTTTGAAGATGACCCTAAAGTTTGACAATTTGAGTCCCTTACTCAAATGCAAAGAGTTTAGAAAATGGTTTCAGGTCACACAGTAGATGGTTAGAAGGGAAGAAGTAACATTTTGTTGTGTAGTATGGTTCTTTCTTAAGGGGGTCCAAACCTGCCTTTCATTCAATGAGCTCTGGGCCAATAAAATGCATAAGCAGGTAATTTATTGAGGAACCAAAACTTTCTATTATAATGATTGAAATCAAGTCTTCTCACCAGACTTAGAGATTCACAAGCTTCATGAATTAGGAATATCTTTAATAGGTTCTCTATGTAGGGGCAGCATGACCCACTAGACCAGCAGTTCTTAACCTGTGGTCATAAACCATAGGAACTGTATTAAAGAGTCACATCATTAGGAAGGTTGAGAATCATTGCACTAGACGTTACCAAATGTCTCTATACATAAGACATTCAGATTATTGTTCTGGTTCTGTTTCAATAACAGCAACTATGTGTCTTTGATAATTTAGAGCCTCCACTTGGCTATAGCCTATAATCTCTTCATCCTTGCCACATTAAGTGGCCTTACAATGATGGCAGCATTTCTCATTTTCATTTCCAGGCTATAGATAATTACAACAATTCTCTTCAAGAATAAAGAATAAAGAGCTATGATAGAGACCTAGAAACTCTCAATGAATCTTTACTCCTATAAAGGAGTATCTGCCAGACTCTTTCATGGACTAGGAGGCAACTTTTAGATGATAAATCCATCCTAGCATTCCAATGTCCCTAAACATTGGACAACTTTCTGTACAGTATATACAGAAAGTTTTGGCATTGAAAATTTGGGTCCAGAGGGCAGTCAATAGCAAACTTTAGAAACTCTCCTTCATATTTGAGATAATAGATTCAATGGAGAATCTCACATCAATAAAATTAGCCCTATTAAACTTTATATTCTTTCAAATGGTACCCAACACCTTTAGGGCCCATTTTCACATATTGTTCCTGAGGTTTATGTCTTCATAAATTGAAAAAATATATAAAATATAATTATTTGGGGGTATATTATAGTACTGTTAATTTATATGTTATAATTTACCCTCTGGAATTAAATGAAACTTAAGTCCAGTTATAGGTGTGGAGGCTTAAATTCCTTGTGACAAAGATCAACAAGCTGTTTTGAACAAGCACTACATGTTCTTAGATAGGGGGAAACTTCTCAGGCCAGGTAAAAGGTCTGCTCTTACTGTCAAATATGGTTCAGCAGAATATCAGGGGTTAAGATCTCCAGGTTTGGCTCCACGCCTGTGGCTCAATCTGCTAAGGCGCCAGCCACGTACACCTAAGGTGGTGGGTTTGAATCCCCAGCCCAGGCCTGCCAAACAACAATGATGGCTGCAACCAAAAAATGGCTGGGCGTTGTGGCAGATACCTGTAGTCCCAGCTACTTGGGAGGCAGAAGCAGGAGACTCGCTTGAGCCCAGGAGTTGGAGGTTGCTGTGAGCTGTGATGCCATAGCCCTCTACCCAGGGGGACAGCTTGAGGCTCCATCTCAAAAAAAAAAAAAAAAAAGATCTCCAGGTTTACGAAAATATGACTGTGTGTTTTATCACAATTTTGAGAAAATAAGTCCTTACCAATCAATGCCCTGTATCTAACATAAGGGACCATATGAACAGGGAAATTCAATTTGCATTGTAATTCAGCCATCTGTAGAGATAGACTTTGGGTTTAGGTTACAGAAATCTCATGCTACAGTTACAAGAAATTAGAGTTTTTTATAGGAAATTAATAGAGTTTTCCTAATCCCTTGAATTTGAATTGGAGATTTAATGCCCTTGGCTTATCATTTTCTTTCCACAAATTCTACATTGCACTTTACAAGAAACCAGCTTAAAAAAAAATTTCTGCTGAATTTTACAAACCTGTTTCATAGTAGCAACTACTTGTCATGCATTTTCATTCTTTTTAAGTACCTGAATACAGGTTTTCTACAGGTAAAAATTTTAGTTGACTATATCGCCACTACCTACCCAGAGTACCCATATATACTTTATAAGTAGAAACAATGGAAGACAAAAATGTAAACAAACATCAGAATAATATATATTTCAAAAAACATTCTACTGTCTTTATTTCTACCATAAAGAAGACCACAAAGAGATAAGAAGACTCTGAAAGAACAGAGTAGAATTCCTTGTCTTGCTGGACAAGACATTTGTTTTTCATGAAAATAGAGCATTGAGACAGACTATTGACTGATGTAACTTGTTTTATCAACTACAGAGATTAACCTTCCTCCTGACACTTATTTTATATTACAATAAAATGACTTTTATGTGTTAATTTTCATGTTAATTTGGTCTAAATGCATCCAGAAAAGGGAATTTGCATCCTTTACCAATTAAGAAAAAGGTTCCGATCCGGTCACAACTAAATATAACTAGGAATAAAAGGAAGGTCGTAGGGCATTTTTCTTTGTGTTAAGTAAAAATGTATATTCCTCATTACCTTGATTCAGATTGTAAACATTTTATTGTCCAAATATAGTATTTAGAGAGATCACAGGTTTTTAAAATTTGGAATGATCATGAGGTAGAAGGAAAAAAAAAAATCAGTATCAACATTGACACCAGTCAAGCAAGTCTCGAAAACAAACTGGCTTTTGACAACCTGTTTCATTACTCTGAAATAAATGGGAGTCTATTGCTGGGATGCAGGGAAATGCTTCATTACCTCAAGGAGCCCAGCTGAATGATGAGGGGTGTGTGCATGAACTGATGGGTGGGAGTACATTATTATTGCTCTGTTCACTGCTGAATTTCTAGAGACCCAGAGAGATGCCAGCTAGGAAATCTCTGATGTAGCTAGCAGAATAAGAGAAGAGACTTAAGGACATAGAGAAATTCTACTGCCTGTTGTTATTCGCCACTGGCTCAGAACAGAAGATATCTGTTAAAAGTCACAGAGGGAAATTGAAGTTCTAAGTTTCATTTGGTTTCTAAGTTGGAAGAAAATAAAGTGTTCTTCACATCGAAGAAAAGAATATAGCAAGCAAAGTGGTCACACACACACGCACCAAAAACAAAAAATCTTGGGAGATTACTGAGGCTGATGGAGAAGAGGGATTATTAAACATTATTAAAAGGATATTCTATCAATTTAGTAGACATATATAATTTTAAGTTTTCTAAGCTCCAAAAGGAATTTAAGTTGTATTCATATGTAATCAAACTACTGATTCAAAAATATTTCTTTGATATATTTTCTCAAAATATGTACATCAGAAATAACTGAAGGAACAGATAGGTTTATGGAAGGGACAATTTTTTTTTTTCTTTTTACTGTGAGTCTACATGTTAAAATTGGGTATTCCATGGTCAATCTAAACTGAGCCTGAATCTTGGCTATCACAATTAACACCTATGTGACTTTGGACAATTACTCCAATAACTCATAACTCCAATTTCCCATAGGAAATACAGGTGGTTCACAGGTATACCTTTTAGTGTTATTGTAAGAGTTAATAATATAATGCATATAAAATACTTAATTCTGTTGTTAGTACATATACTCCGACCCTTCCCTTTGTTTGGATCCAAACCTCAGCATACCTATAACTAACTATAGTTAATCTTCTTTCTCTCCACTGCTAGTGACAAGATGATTTCTTAGTCTAATACTTTACTAAATTACATTTTCAGTGTTTTCCTGCATCATAGTACTATTTAGATAAACTTAGAAACACAGTCAGCTGATAAGCAGCAAGTTTATAGAATCAATCATTGCAGTAGGTCGTCACCTAGTAACCAGAATTAAAGCTTCCTGTATCACTACATCAGAAATGTCTTCTTGCTCAGAGGACACCCAATTTCCTACCAATCAGGGATATCTGACACTTCAAAAGAATATCTTCAATTTCACCTTTCTCTGTGATTGTTTTGTATTGTGTGTACTAGGAGGAAATAATTTTGTAATAACTTTTGGAAACAAATATTTATTATACCAACAGTAAAATAAGTTTCAGAGAGGATAGCTTTTGAAAGAAATACCACTCAAGGTCCCAGGATTTAATCTTATTTACCGGATTAATCAGTGAGGCTTCAAACATTTCAGATGTTAATACATAATAGTGCCTAAATAAAATTCTTCAGTCCACAACTTAAAATATGACAAAATATGACTACTGTAATTTAGATAGGGTTGTTTGTCTTCACCAAATCTTATACTGAAATTTGATCCCTGAAGTTGAAGTGGTGCTTTACAGAAGGTGTTTAGGCCATGGGGAAGGATTAATGTTCTCTCTGGGAGGGAGAAAGTGAGTTTTCACTCTATTAGTTCCCAGGAGATCTGGTTGTTAAAAAGAGCCTGATGTTACCAATCCCTCTTGTTTTCTCTCTTGCCAAGTGATCTCTGCACACAGGACTTCTGCTCAAGCCGGCTGTTCATTACCTTCTTCACTGCATCTATATCTTCACTTCCTTCTTGTGAAGAAGTAGCCTGATGCCCTCATTAAATGCAGATTCCAAATCTTGAGCCTTTTCAGGCATCAGAAACATGAGACAAATAACCTGGACAAGGTATTCCTTTATAACAGCACAAAATGGAGTAATAATACATGTGGCTGTTGCACTCTTTGAAAATGTGATCAGTCCAACGGAGAAGAACTCTAAGTCTAATATACACATTAGATCATGAAGAAATTTCAAAATAGGTTAAATTACCATCTGTTTTAAATAAAATATTAATATTAACTTCACTTTTATTTTTTATGATGTAGCTATTAGATAAATATATACACACACGCAGATTCATACATACATACATACACATATATTGGTCTTATATTTCCATTGAACAGTGATCATCTGGAAGATAAATATCAATTTTCAATTTTTCTTTCACTTAGGAATTTAAAGCCACACAAACATTATGCCTAGGAAGACAGTTTTGAGAAGTGATCCTTTAATTCTGTCTTCCTACCTTGAATAATTTTTTTTTTAGTCTTTTCTATATTTAAAGTAAATTTGAAAATAAAATTCAGTGCATACTCTACAAAATAGATAAAGAGTGTTTTGAAACTTATTTTCCACTTGAAGTAGAAACTGAAACCCTACTCTTAAATTTTCTTCATTCAGGAGTATTCTGAATCTTCTTTATTTTTTTCTTTCTTCTTTGTATTTAAGGTTAATTTGAAGGTACAAAGAAACAGGTTAAAATGTTTACATTAGTAGGTAGGGTCCCACTTGTAATTGTGTCTGAACCATAAGAGGTGTGCCCTACACCCTAATGTTGAGCATACCCATCCTCCTCCCTTTTCTCCTTTCCCAACCTCCCTAATTCCCCCTCCTCAACCTTGAATTTATTTGTGTTTATCTCTTATGTAAGCTTGTATTAGATCATCTACTGGCTCCATAATACTATCAAATGCATTTGATACTTTCTTCTCCATTCCTGTGATACTTTACTAAGAAGAATGAGTTTAAATCCCTTTCAGGTTAGTACAAAAGGTATAAAGTCTCCATCTTTTTAATGACTACCTAGTATTCCATGGTATACATATACCACAGCTTGTTAATCCATTCCTGGGTTGGTGGAAATTTAGGTTGTTTCTGCATTTTGGTGATCGTAAATTGAGCTGTGATAAACAATCTAGCCAAAATGATAAACAATCCCGTCCTTATGATAAAATGATTTATTTTCATCTGGTAAGATGATTAGTAATGGGATTGCAGGATGAACTGGAATATCTAATTTGAGTTCCTTGAGAACTCTCCATACATCTTCACAAAGAGGTTGTGTCTGTTTGCAGACCCACTAACAGTGTAAAAGTGTACCCTTCTCTACCCATCCACGCATGCATCTCCAGCTTTGAGACTTCATGATGTGAGTATTGTCACTGGCATTATTTCACCCTGGTGCTATCTCAAGGTGGTTTGATTTATATTTCTCTGATGATTAGGGTTGAAGAGCATTTTTTCTTTCAAATATTTGTTAGCCATTAATCTGTCTTCCTCAGAGAAGGTTCTGTCTGTGTTTTTGCCCAGTGGTTGATGAGATTATTTGCTCTTTTTTGTTGATAAATTTGAGCCGTCTGTAGATTCTAGATATCAACACTTTATCAGATTCATAACATGCAAATATCATTTTCCAGTTATTCAAAGTATGATGCTGGTATTTTAATGGGGAGTGCGTTAAATCTATAGATTGCTTTGGGTAGAATAGACACTTTAACAACATTGATTCTTCCCAGCCATGATCATGGTATATTCTTCCATTTGATAGTGTCCTCTGCAATTTCTTTTCTTAGAGTTTCATGATTCTCTTTGTAAATATCCTTCACCTCTTTTGTTAGGCACATTCCTAAGTATTTGATTTTCTTTGAAGCTACTCTAAGAGAATTGTGTCCTTGATTTGCTTCTCAACTCAGATGATATTGGCATATGCAAAGACTACTGATATCTGGGCAATGATTTTATCCCCTGAGATGTTACTGTATTTCTTGATCACTTCCAGGAGATTTTTGGTTGAATCTCTGGGCTTTTTTTAGTATAAGATCATATCATCAGCAAAGAGTGAGAGTTTGATCTCCTCTCTCCCCTTTTCGATGCCATTTATATTCATCTGTTACCTGATTGCATTAGCTAGATCTTCCAGAACTATCATTAATAGTAGTAGCAACAGAGAATATTTTTATCTCGTTCCAGTTCTAGGTAGAAAAGCTTTCAGTTTTACAACATTCAGTGAATAGTAGCTGTGGGTGTATCATAGATGACTTGAATCAGCTTAAGATGTGGGCCACCTACACCTATTTTCTTAAATGTTCTTGTCAGAAACTTTGCTGTATTTTATCAAATGCTTTCTTTGCATCTATTGTAAGATCATATGATCTTTGTTTTTATTTCTATTGATACAGTGAGCAACATTTATGGATTTGTGTATGTTAAAATAAGCCTTGCATCCCTTGGATGAAGCCTACTTAATTATGATGCATATTTTTTAAAAATGGGTAGCTGTATAAAATTGAAAACAAAAGAATCATTCAGAAAATTAATGAAGTAAAATTTGGGTCTTCAAAAAGATAAATAAAATAGATAAACTATTGGCTAGATTGACCAGACACAGAAAAGTAAAATCTTTCACCAAGATTTTACTGAGTATTTTGCATCTACATTCACTAGTAAAATTCATTCATAGTTCACCTTTTTAGTTGGGTCCTTTCCTGGTTGTGGAATCAGGGTGATGTTTGCTTCATTGAACATATTTGGGAGGGTTCCTTCTTTCTGGGTGTTTTGGAATAGTCTCTGCAGCGTAGGTACAAGCTCATTTTTGAAGGTTGATAGAAGTGTAGTGTGAAGTCATATGGTCCAGGGCTTTTTTTTTAATTTTATTTTTATTAAATCATATTTGTGCACATTAATACTATCATGGATACAGTGTGTTGTTTCCATATACAGTTTGAAATACTTTAATACAATTGGCCAACATAGCCATCATGTCATTCTCATAATTGTTGTGTTAAGACATTTATATTTGACATTTAGAAAGATTCACATGTACCCTTATAGGATAAATCATAGGCGTGATCCCAGCAATCATACTTCATTCACCCATCCTCCCACTTCCCCTCCCTTCCTTCTCCCCTTTCCCTGTATTCTTAGACTACAATTGGATTATAGCTTTCCTATGATAGTTAACAATTAGTTTCATAATAGGGTTGAGTACATTGGATACTTTCTCTTCCATACCAGGGCTTTTTTTTTTTTTTAATTAGAAGATCTTTCACTGTTTCTTTAATCTCGGTGCAATATATTGATCTGTTCAAGAGATCTATTTCTTCCAGTTAAGTCTAGGGAGATGGTATAATTTCAGGTCATGGTCCATTTTCTCCACATTCTCAAATTTATGAGCATAGAGTAGTCTGTAGTATCAGAAATAATGTCTTGTGCCTATGTAGTATCAATTATTTCCTCCTTTTTGTTTCTCATTGAAGTTATTCAAGATTTTATTTTTCTGTTTCTGGTCAATCTGGCCAATAGTTTATTTTATTTATCTTTTTGAAGAAATAAATTTTATTTCTTTTTTGGCTGGGAAAATATCAATAATTTTATTAAACTAAGCCCAGGTATGCCTGAAAAATAGATTAATTACCTATGCATCATATTTCCCAAAATCTAGTCTCAGAATTATTAAGGCATCCTCTAGGTTCCACTTCTTACTTTATGTTTTTTTTAGTTTTTTTTTTTAACATATACATGTGTTTATTAGGTTTCCACTTTTTGCCTTTACAAAATTTAAAAGGTTTAAAATTTAATAACAATATTTAAGATAAGAACTAGAAATGAAAACCTCATAATGAATGAACAACAATATACATTCAGAAAAGAAATCAGGCAATTGCTGCATTGAAATATTCAGCAATAATAAGAATAGGGCAAAGAAAGTAACACTCATATTGTCAAAGATTCTATTATAGAATGCTTTGACTCTGAGGTTCAGTATGGAGTCATCAGTTAACTTCTTACTATTTTTTCTCAATAAATTGGAAAATAATATTTATAAATAAAAGATAATTTCAAAAAACAGATCATGACAAATCTTATACACAATAGAAAAAGAAGAAATACTTTAAAACCATTCTACTTAATCTGGATACACCTGATATTAAAATTGGAGAAAGTATATTATTATAAAGGGGAAATTACAAACATATTACACTTATAAATGAGAATGCAATATCCTAAACAACATATTAATAAGTTAAATTAAAAATTAATGTTTAAGTAATGTACTTTGGTCAAAATTAAATCCAATTTATGTGAGAATTAGTCACTATTTTCTTCTATTTTTTATTAAATTTATGAATGACTCTTTTGCTTTTAATTTCATTCCTTTCTGATGTAATTTTGATTATTTCTTTTCTTCTGCTGGGTTTGGGATTGGAGTGCTCTTCCTTTTTCTTTTCTTTACAATGATTAATTAGATTATTTATGGCTCTCTTTCTTTTTTTGGGATGTAGGCATCTAATGTGATAAATTTCCCTTTTATGACTGCTTTTGCAGTATCCCACAGGTTTTGGTGGCTTGCATCTGCTTTGTAGTTTTGTTCAAGGAAGTTAATAATTTCCTCCTTTATCTCTTCCCACTGTCTTTCAGCATAAGATTGTTTAGTCTACCTGCCTTAGAGTGGGGATGAAAATTTTTGTTGCTGTTGAGTTCCACCTTTATTGCCTTGTAATCTAAAAAGATAAAAGCTGTATTTTCAATTCTCTTGGTTTTGTTGACATTTGATTTAGGTCCTAAGATATTTGTAGAATGTTCCATGAGCTGCTGAGAAGAAAGTATATTCCTTAGATTTTTGGAAGTTGTGTTCTGTATGTGTCTATTAAGCCCAATTCTTCTAGGGACTTGATTCAATCCCTTTTATCTTTGTTTACTTTCTGTTTAGAAGATCTGTCCAGCTCTGTAAGAGGAGTGTTAATGTCTATATATTAGACATTATATACATACTGGACAACTGATATTATGGTTCTGAGGTTAGAGGATGCTAATCACAATGCTGATATGGCTGTAAAAGATGTGGGCTGGAAGCCACTATCTAGTTGTCAACAAAACCATACTTCTGATTTATTTGTTCTCACTTTCCAGAGGGTTGGGAGCCTGAAGCTGTATTTGTGCTACTTATGAGACACACCTCCTACTTTCCAATCAGTGCTCCTTGACCACAAAGTGGATATGCCAGAAAACCAGGTTCTGCTCTTGTCTCTTGTCCCCCCAAAGGTGGCTGCTTAGCTCAGCCAGGTGCACCAGAACTAGACTTGCATTAGGATCCAGCGGGTCCTTCCTCCCAGGCACCTTCTCAAACTGGCAGCACCCTCCCAGGAGTTGAACAATAAGAGTTCCCATGCACCAGGTGGCTCAATCTCAGCCACTGGGTGCTGTTTAATATCACTTGTTCACTCAGGTTCTCCCAGAGTAGCTCTGGCAAGTACACAGGTCTAAAAAAGAAAAAAGAAAAAAAATGCAAGACTGGTATTGTCTGTTTAAAACCTGCCACTGAACCAGCTGGCCTGTGCCTGCACACATGAGCTTGCCTTCTGTGCTAGGTCTCCACTGTGGCTAATGCTTTGTTGGCACCTGGAGACTTCCACCACCTCACTGTTCCTCCAAAGCAATGCCTCCAGGTAGGGCACTTCAGCCAGAGGTGGCTGGAAAACTCGCTCCAGTATCACTCCCAGTAGCTGCAAAGGGGATGTCTTTAGACCTCTATCTTGGTCTTGCCCTCCCGCCACACACACACACTTCTTTAAAACAACAGTGAATTGGCTCAGCACCTGTGGCTCAAGTGGCTAAAGCACCAGCCACATACACCTAAGGTGGTGGGTTCGAATCCCCAGCCCGGGCCCGCCAAACAACAATGATGGCTGCAACCAAAAAATAGCCGGGCGTTGTGGTGGGTGCCTGTAGTCCCAGCAACTTGGGAGGCTGAGGCAGGAGACTCAATGAGCCCAGGAGTTGGAGGTTGCTATGAGCTGTGATGCCATGGCACTCTACCCAGGGGGATAGCTTGAGACACTGTCTCAAAAAAAAAAAAAAAAACCAAAAACAGTGAATTCCTCTTAACAGAAGAAACTTTGGAAATCATTTATTTACTATTTCCACCATCATTGTTACCACCACCACTAGCACTAATATCATTATTAATATTTGCTATGTATTAAATATTTAATAACTTATTTTGCTAAGTACTTTAGATTCATTATCTTACAACAATACTCTATTAAATGTATTTTACAGAAAAATAAAATCCTAGCTTGAAGAATGTATGTAATTTTGTCATAGTCATAAAACTCATAAGTAATAGAGACAAAATATGTCCCTAAAACCTATACTTTTAAAAACTATGATTTACTGTCCAATGTTATCATGGTAATAAAATAATGTTCAAGATACCAAACTCTACCGTAGGAAACTAAAATATAAAAGTATCAGTTGTGTTTATATTTCCATTATTGGTGTTGTCTGTTTAAAACCTGCCACTGAACCAGCTGAGAGCAGGAATCATCTGAAGGATTATTAATCGCATCTGGTGGGTTGATATTGGCTGTTAGCTTAGGACACACACATAACTGTAGATTATCCATATTGATCCCTGGGCTCAGCTGACACCAGTCAACTTACACATAATAAAAAATTATGTTCTATTATATTTATATTGTTATATGTAATATTCTTATTGCTAAAAATATAAATGGATATAACTCTCTTACCTATCACTTATTCATTCAAATAGTGTATTTTGAAGATAGTGTGGTTAGCATGTTGGATATACAATTCTTCATTTTTCTTAACAGGGTATCTGCCAAAACTACTCAATCCTAACAGTGCTCCCTACTCATTGTGAGGAGGAAGACTAAAGACCTTCTTGAATTTTCAAATACACTGATGGGGAAAGCTTAAGCAACAAGTTCTGTCCATGGTTGATTACCTTTGATTGTCTGATGTAAACATTCACATTTAGCTACCTTCTTGTATTTATAGCCTTGCCATTATGTGAATGCCTTAATATACACATAAGTAGAATTTCAGCTGGGCTTCTCAATCTCTCTTTTACAAACTGGTGTAAGCCAGATCCTGCTAGAAATCTCTACTTATATATTTAGATATGTAGTTTTTGCTTTATCTTTTTTTTTGTTTTGAAATGATTAAAAACTTACAAAAATGTATAGAAATAGGGCATTTCGACTAATTTATTTTTCCGAACCATTTGTGGGTAAGTTGCCAACATAATGTCTTATCACCCTTGATTAATTAAATATGGAATTCCAATATATAAGGTCACTGCCTTACAATGCCACAACATCAATACCAAAATCAGTTGATTATGATTACATAACATACAGATTTTTTATCTCCTATACATGAGTACAAGTCAATATCTCTTACATCTCACACACTCTTCTTATAAAGTAGGTCTCATTACTTTTTTCATCAAATGTGTGGTTTTTGCCTGGAGAAGGGGAGAGGAAAAAAGTCTTTATTCTTCTTTCTTTAATCTGACTAGGCTCTACAACATCTGAGGCTAAATCACAAATGGTGGTAGGCCTTCTATCTGATTCTCTTTCAACATTCACTTTTGGGACCAAGCCACCACACTGTGAGGAAGCCCAGGGATCAATATGGACAATCTACAGTTATGTATGTATCCTAAGCTAAAAGCCAATACCAACCCACCAGATGTGATTAACAATCCTTCAGATGATTCCTGCTCTCAGCCAGCAAGTCTTTTCAACTGAAGCCCCCAGTATTATGGATCAGAATCAAACCATCTCCACTGAGCCTTTGCCAAGTTCCTAACCCACAGAAACTATGAGCATCATAAAATTATTATGGTTATATGCCACTAGGCTTGGAGTGATTTCATACACAGAAACAGAGAACTAGAACAATATTACCACACATCTCCTAATCCTCAAACCCCATTCAACTTTTGATAGCTATCCTTCCAAAATATTCTAAAAAAAAAAAGGATCCAATTCAAAAACATGTTACATTAATTTATCTGGAATAGAGTTTCACTCTTTATTTTCATGACCTTAACGCTTTGGAATATTACGGGTAGTTTACAAAATCCCCTTAGTTTGAGGTTTGCCTAAGATTTCCATATGATTACATTTGGACTGTGCACCTTTGTAGGGATTACCACAGGAGTGGTGCAGTGTTGATCTCCAATACTTCTGCTCGTTTTCAAATTCAGCTTGTCCCAGTACAGGTAAAATTTACTTTGATACTCAAAGTGGTGTTTGCTAGGCTTCTCCATTCTTTTAAAAGGGTTTTTTTTGTGTGATTTGTATGTGTGTGTTTTAAGTATTTCATGGAGAGATACTTTGAGGTTGTTCATATCTCATTTCCTATAAAACATGCATTGACGTTTTACACAAGTGTAGACTCATGTATTCTTACTTTAGTCTATGTTCCAATCCATTACCTTCTACTTATTTTGTTGTGGAAATTGTTCCAGATGTGGTACATATAATACCCTTTAAACTGGGTGCCATGCTTTTTGATTCTTATTTATAATTCTTTAATAGAACATTCTTCATCTCTGAAAAACAAAGGGATCTCCTCTCTACTTTCTGGCACAATAAGATACTCAGGTTTGTCTTGTAATCCCCTGAATTTGTCTTGGAATTAACCATTTCTTCAAGGAGTCCTAGTCTCTTTCAGAGGTGAGTAGTGCTCACAAAGCCATATCTGGTCACTAGATGCATTTGTGTTTTATGCTAACCCTCATGCACTGTCTTTCCTGGCTAGGGCAGTTACAACATCCTACACCTGGCCCCTAACTCATTTCTCCAATAGATATATAGGTATGATACCTTTACTTTTTCCTGCCTAGTAAACAAATTGTTCTTTAGTAAGTAAACATTTATAATACTTTTTCTTAAGTTTGTTATCCTAAGGGAAATATGTTGTTTATTAGTATAGATACACTATAACTCTGTCCAGGCCAAACCCACACACTTACAAGCATGTACACAAACATGCACATTTCATGTCACACATCATTTCACTGGCAAACTAAAGAGGAATGTTTGCTTGAATACATTTTGAAAATTGAAATCTCATGAGAATTAATTGTGTAAATCAGCTTTATATTATAATTCACTATGGAAAACCTGCATTATAATACTATGTAGTGGTTTGAAATAGTGTCAAACAAGAAGGAATTAGGTTTATTCAATGAAATGTAAATTTTCATAAAAATGCTGGTTCCTAACTAAGCCATGTTTTCTTAGACAGTTCACAGTAGGGTTATGATTACATATGAACCTTAGTGAAAAATATTTAAATAGTCAAAATATGTCAGGTAGAATTTGGTGCCAAAATATTGGGGACAGATAGATTTAAAGCATATTCCCTACATTGAGAAATTTACTGTCTAGTGGGGAGGGTAGCTATAAATGATTATAAATTGCATGCAGATCTAATACAGTGTGATAAAAGTATAAGAGGGAGAACATTCCACCTCCATACTCTTAGGGTCCCAGCTAGGTCTGAGTATGAAATTGACATAACATATAACAAATTAAAAGAATATATGAAATATATGAAATTAATGAGCAATATATAACAAAATAACAAGAATAATTAACAAAATAAAAGAATAATATGAATTTTACTCATCATGGTAGCCCTTATAAGGAAATGAAGAGTCAAGTCAGTTAGAGTTAGTTATTTGTAATCTGAATTGGAAAAATAATGGTTACTCATGAAGAAGTACCTAGATTATATGGGCAGCTTAACAGATAAGAGCCACTTTACACGATCTTTGTAAAATTCTCTGAGTTTTGACTTACCCTTGCGGTAAATCATTATGCATCTTTCTGGTAATGAGAGAAGCTCTTTCACATTGGGAATGTTATCATCTGCTTTTAAGAAACAGCACAGGGGTCAAAGTGATCTTTTTTGCATCTGCTGCTTTGTAAATGTCTTTACCTTAAATAGTCACTGTGCCAGAATAGTATATATTGAGCCATCAGGGGCAACAGTAGTGATGAACACATGAGTTTATGCACGAAGAGGCTCTCCTTCCAGACGGCTGGGAGGCATTTGGTAGGAGAGCGTTCTCATTTTGCTCCTTGAACCAGACCAAACAGGGTGGAAAGCTCTCTACACTCCCTACAGAACATAATCCTTCAAGCAACGTCTTTCTACTATTGGAATTATTTTTTTCTTTTTAACTGAAAGGAACTAGTATCAACACAATCAAGTTGAAGAATTAGAAATATGTTAAGAATAGCAAAGGTCATAGCAAAGAGAGTAATGTCAACGTATGAATGAGCTAGTCTCTGGGAAACTGTTGTTCTATATTTAAAAAATGAGGAGTGTTTTCATCCTTTTAAATCAGTATTGTGAATAAAACAGAGAGAAAGCAAAAATGGCATAAGCTTTTAAGCCTAAAAACAGAGGCTATGTTATAATAATTTAGTCTTGTCTTCTGCTAACATGATATATCTTCAGAACATATGACTTAAAGTTAATTTACCTGTGTCTCTACACTAGCAGAGTGTACAACATATTGTGTGTTTTTTTTTTTTTAAAGTCAGTTAAATTTTCCTTGCTGGCTTTCTATTTTTATAGAATAAGGTGGAGAATTATAATTAAACACCATTTTTTCCACTTTATTTTTTTAATATTCGTCTGTCTTTAAGCCATTTAAAAATTACTCATAGTCCCAATTTTAAGTTTATCCATCTTTCAGGAGAGTTGTCTATATTTAGACTGATTATATTTTACTTCATGCTAAGATAGTAGGAAGCCATAAAATCTTTGTGACTGTGTTAAGTCACAAATTTAAATATAGCAAAGGCTGCAGGTAACTTTTGTTTTTAAATAGTTGTTGTTGTTTCATTATGTCGAGTCCCAGGACAAACACTGTGGGATAAATACACTGCAAATATTTACTTTTCTTTACAATAATGGGAATCACAGGCTAAATCCTTATGTATTGCTCTAAATATTTACCTTCCTGTGTTAGTAAGTATACTCAAGGACAAGAGTGATCATTGTATATTCACAAACAATAAGAAGAGTTGCTCAATTTAGGAAAATAGACACTTCCTATATGCAATGTGATAATGGATAAAAAAGTAAAGAATCTGAATGCTCTATCAAGATTTGTTCCATATTTATAATTAATTATAGATTATTAATTATAGTTAATTATCTAATTTATATTTACAGTAGAATCTCTGTAAGTTGACCAATTGACCACTCAAGGAACTATAACAACCTGGTCAACTGACAGGTTGTCGACTCAAGAATCTGATAGGCCTATGTGGTACAAGCCCTTCTGTGTAAATTAGGTCAAGTGAAAGGGGTGGTCCTTCATATTGAAGTGTGTCAATGTTGGGAGGTGGTCAGCTCTGGAGTTCTACATGTATATGTATGTGTGTATACATAGTATATATATAACTTTTTTTTTTACACTTTAGTCTAGCAAGGAACGGTTTTAACTCCTGCTGTTTGGTAAAGAATGTAGTGAGAGGGGAACTCAGAGAAACAGGAAGTCCTGACATAAATGAGAACTGGGAAATTTAAGACACACTTGGAAAGTATTTCTCCATCCAAGGAATGTCCTGGATAACAATGGGAAAGATTTTTCCCTTCTTCCATTAATCCAGTGTTTTTAACCTTTCTTCTCTTACAGCACACTGGAATCTATAATTAACCTTCTGCGGCACACTTACATTAGGTTGATCAGAAAAAAAAAAGTAAGAAAAAGAACATACTTACTATGCTTTGACCTTCCTTTGAAAATAATTGAACTAATGATCTCTAAATTTTTTCTCAGCACACCTAAGATCCTCTCACACCACAACAGTGTTCCAGGACACAATGGTTGGAAGTCACTGCGTTGATCAGACAGCTCTAACAATGACATTGACAAGATCTCTCTTGCTCTTTCTAGCTGTTTGTCTCTTCTTATTGTATTTTACCTTTCTAGCTCCTTATTTTGTTATTCTTGGTATACCTCACCTTTAAAATAATTCTGTTTACATTTGATTTTATGCTAATTTATGAAAGTTTTGATGAAGGTGCTTTGAAGTAACAGTCCATAATGATTACACTAAACAGTAATGGCAATAAAAATGTTTGTACAACCAAGGTGAGCACAAGATAAAATAGTGGCTTAATAATGGAGAAACTTCTTGTTGTTAAAAACAAAGGTGAGGTGGGAAGTCTATACTTTATATAAACTAATATAATTTCTTTTGATACTTTCTTTTTAATTTTTTTGAATGGCCTTCATACTTTATCTTATAATGGTTGTTCTAATTTACATTTCCACTGGCAGTGCACAAGTTTTCACTTACTCCGTATCCTTGCCAACGTGTGATATTTTTTCTTTAGTTAACCTAAAGACTAATTATAAGTTGATCATGATATTTAACAATGAAGATTAGAATTATCTCTTTTATGTTTCACCAGTCCATTAAGGGCTTAGACTAGCTTATTCATCTTGTTATGCCCAGCACTGAGCATAATATAACAACATATTAGGTCCCCAAGAAGTGATGGCTGAATTGAACTTGAGAATCAAGTTGTTGTTGGTTCACTTTTGTCCATATATTATCTTAAAATCAATACTACATTGATGTTAAATTGAATAAAATAAAGTAGAACACAACATAGATATTATCGTAGTAAATAATTATGTTTTTATTGATTTATTCTACCATTATTATAATACAGCCACAAATTTTATATTGAGTATCTGCTCTATGGTAAACCTAATTCTGCATGCTGATATATAGTGTTGACATAATCTTGGATCAGTGCCTGAGGAGCTCACAAGTCTAGTAAGAGGATAGAGAATGAAGATAATGTGCTAACATAATGTTTTGCTTTCTGAGATGGTAATAGGTACAGAAGCACATAGAAGTTTCCACAATTAAGTTCTGTAAATGGGAGTGAAGATAGTTTCCAAAAGGAAATACCAACTAAAATTATATCTTACTATGTCTATCCATTGGGTCTAACAAAATGTCCAGTAATAAATGTTTAACTACTTGTAGAATCTAATTTAACAATGTAATAAGTCATATTTATAGTGTTGTTTCCTATGTTGTCCTTCTTGGCTGAAACATGTGTTTTAAGATATAATTAAATAAATGGGGAACAGTTTAATTGAAAATAACCTTTGTCCATGAACTATACATGATTTTTTAATGTGCAATACAATTTGTGAAGTAGAATATAAATTGAGATTTTAAAAAATGCATCTTACGATATTTTTATATTAAAATAAACCTACAAATACTATCAAACTTTTTAAAAAAGTTAACAGGAATGTTAAGTGCGATGCCATTTTTTGGGTTAATCTCATAATTATGGAATCAATTTAAGTAAAATTAAGAAATAACTCTGCCCTCTAGTGGTGCTTAATAAATGTTAAACTATACTGAAAACACCATTTTGTTGCTGCAACAAAACTCACACTGAGAAACATTCAAGCAGACACAATATAACCATATATTCTCCATTCACAAATTGACACAATTAAACTAACAATCTTGGATGTCATTTGGTAGATTTGTCCCCATAAGAAATTTAGTAAAACAAATTTAACTAAATGAAAAGTGTCACTGCCTCTCAGCTTACAGAATGGTACTACCAGCGTTGAATGGGATAATTTTATAGAATCCTCTTCCCATTTGAATTTTCACTAGAGATCGACCATCAAGGGTGAAATTTGATGATAAGGATTCTTTTCTCAACCTCTGACAAATTTATCCTACCAGCTCTTTCTGGTGTCCTGATTAACCTTTTCACATACTCTTTGCCTCTACTGAATGATTAGATAAGTCATTTCCCTCTTTTCTGACACAAAACTCTGAAGAATCCTTATAAAGAATGCAACTTATTATTCTTAATTTGAAGTTTATATTTTTTGATTCTTGAGAGCTTTATATGCCTGATTGTATGCTCGATTTCATGCAAAATGTATTTGTTACCATTGGCTTCAACTACAAGAAAAGCAAAATACTTTGTTTTCAATAGGTTAACAACAAAATTGTACAGACAAAAATTACTCAGGAAAGAAAATATGTCTGCTGTACTGAGATATAAAGAAAAACAAATCCTGAATTTTGAACCATCTGTATTTTTTCAATCAGCACCAATTTTACCCATGCCTGTCATTAAAAAAATCAGAGGTAGCTTCTAGTTACAGAATCACAACCTTAAGAACTATTAGATGTTTTAGCAATAAATCAATCACTCCGTTACAATGAAGTAAGTGTTCAAAGAGGTCTACGGAGTTTACCTTAGTTGAGTGCTTCACTGAAGGTCACAACTAGACGGCAAATATTTGCAGTTTTGCTTCCATTTTGCTCTGTACCCACAAATATGGTTTTCTATGGTTTATAAAGATGCTACGTCCATGTCCCAATCTCAAGAATATCTGAATATGATCCAGTATTTAGCAAAAGTGAAGGACTTTAAAAGAGTGTTCTGGATGTTTTGTGTGGGTTCAATATAAAAGAAAAGTGCAAGGGTCAGAGGCAGAGAAAGAGATGGGAAGATAGGAGAGGAGAGATAGGGGTGAGGGGGGTGAAGATGGGGGGGGGCAGGGAGAAATGCGAAAACATAAATACTGAGCCTTGAAAATGTGGTCATGAACCCAGGAATGCAGGCAGCCGCTATGCCGAATACAAACTGGAGACAGTAAAGAAACAGCTTCTACTCCGAGTCTCCAGAACAAGCACAGTCCTGCCCACACACTGCAGATTTCTGCCCTGCAAGAACTGGAAAACGATAAACGTTTTATGTTTTCAGCTAATACGTTTGAGTTTTCGGTTACAACCATAGGAAATGAATGCAACTCTAACTAGATTATAACTTCCATGAACTCTTGAATTATTTTTTCTCTTACTTATTTGGGTGATTGTCCAAAGGTGGTCCCTGAAGTCACAGGTCTCCGTAGCATCACCTGAGAACTTGTTAAACATTCAAATTCCCTGGCTCCAACCCAGGCAGACTTAATCATGGTCACATCAGGGGAGGAGGGGGTCAGAAATCCGTAGTTTCCGAAGCTCTCTAACTCATGAATAGTAGGTTTGGGAGAGAAACAGTAATTTACAGAAAGCATTTCATTCACCTAGTTCAGGGAAAAATACCGAGTAGGAAGATAAATATAGTTTTTGAAAAATAGGATTATTCAATTTTAAAACTGAAAACTTGACTCTCAGCTCACAATATGATTGATAGATTAATGCAATATAATTGTCCAAAGAATTCTCATAAAATGTGGACCATGGCATTTATCCTCTCCACTGTGCACGTGCCCGTTCAGAAAAGGATATGAGACACAGAAGAGGTTAAAACTAGAGGAGGTGGCAGGATGCCTAAACTCTGAATGCTTCCTCTTATGCCAAAAAACGGGCTAAGAGGTAAACAAGACTTATTTTTCATTACTAACAGATATATTTCATGCATTAAATCAATAAATTTGTATTCTAAAGCATACCTGAAAATACTGTTTAATAAATTTCTGAGAAATTACAAGGGTATTTATATAGAAATATTCTCAATAAATCATTCAATCTTGCAGAAATGGGCAGAAGAAATTAAAAATGGCTTCTATTTACTCCCCGACTCCCACATTATGATTATAATCATTTTTAGCAGCTTTACAGTTTTTATTTTGTTTTCTTTCCCCCCCAGCTTTATTGAGGTCAAATTGACATATAAAAACTATGTATCTATAATATGTATCTCATATATAGATGCCCAATGATGTTTTGATATACGTATACACTGTGAAATGATAACCACAATCAAGCTAATTACTATGCTCATCTGATCACACGGTTACCTTTTTTTTTTGTAGAGACAGAATCTCACATTATTGCCCTTGGTAGAGTGCTGTGGCGTCACACAGCTCACAGCAACCTCCAACTCCCGGGCTTAGGCGATTCTTTTGCCTCAGGCTCCGGAGTAGCTGGGACTACAGGTGCTCACCACAACACCCAGTTATTTTCTTTTTTGTTGTTGTTGTTATTTTCTTTTTTTGTTGTATATGGGGCTGGTGCCCTACTCATTGAGCCACGGGCACAGCCCCACACACTGACCTTTTATATTCATGATTAGAATGTATGTAAGATCTACTCTCTTAGTAAATTTCAAGTATACAATAAACTATTATTAACTGTGTCACCATACTGTATATTAAGGCTTAAAACATTATTCTTTTTGTCATTGCAAGTTTGTAAACTTCGACCAATGTCTCCTTATTTTCCCTGCCTCTTACTTCTCCTCCCTCTGCGCTAAGTGAGATCCTGCTGTGTTTGTCTTTCTGTATCTGGATTATTTCTCACAGCATAATGCCCTTCGGGTTCATCTGTGCTGCCCCAATCAGAGGGCTTTCTTCTCCGTATGGCTGGATAACACGCACACACACATAACGTTTTCTTTATTCATTCATTCATAGCCTGTCAAAGGACATAGCAGTGGCAATCATTTTTGGAGGTAGGAATTTTATATCCTCTATAGATATACACAAAAGTAGGATTGCTGGATTATATAGAAGTCCTATTTTTAATTTCTTAAGAAATGTCCATACTTAACTTTTTTTTAAGTGGCAGTGCTAATGTACTGCCCCAACAATGTGAAAGAGTACATTGTTTCACACATTCTCACCAAACCTCGTTACCTTTGACTTTTGTTACTACCCATCTTAAGACGTAGGAGGTGCATTTTCTTGGTGACTGCTGATGTCACCTGTTTCCATTTACCAGCTGGCCATTTTTATGTCTTCCGTTCTTTACTCAACACAACTTGCAAAAGTGTCTTTTTAGTTCCATTTCCCATTATATAGGATTATTTGTTTTCTAGAAGGTTGAGTGTTTCCAGGTATTTGTCCATTTCCTCTATATTTTCTAGTTTATGAGCATAGAGAATATTATAATTTTCACAGATGATTTTATCATGTATGTGCTATCAATTGTGATATCTCCTTCTTTGTTTCTGATTGAGCTTACCTGGGTCCTTTCTTTTCTATTTCCAGTGAATCTAGCAAGAGGTCTATCAGCCTTATTTATTTTTTCAAAAAAAACAATGGTTTTTTTTTTCACTGAACTTTTATAAAAATTTTTCCCTTGGGCTGAGAAGATCCAAAGTTTTTCCTACACTTTTACCTAGAGTCTTTATAGATTATTATCACAGATTTAAATATTTTATCTATTATAAATTAATTTTAGAATGTGGTGAGTAGTTTCAGTCTTTTATATTTGACTAACATGTTCTCCACGTACCATTTATTGAATAGGGATTCTTTTCTCTAATATATGCTTTCATTTGCTTTGTCAAAGATCTGATTGCAATACTAGGCTAGTTTCATCTCTAGATTCTCTGTTCTGTTCAAAACATCTATGTCTATATTTTTATGCCTATATCATGCCATTTTGATCACTACAACCTTGTAAGATACCGTGAAGTTTGGTAAAGTGATGCCTCCAGATTTGATCTTATTTCTTAGAATTGCATTAGCAATTCAGGTTTTTTTCTGGTTTCATATAAAATGCAGAACTATATTGGAACTAGTTTTTCCAACATATTCAAAATATGATGTTGGTATTTTAATAGGTATTGCATTAAATCTGTAGACTGCTGTGGGTAGTACAGATATTTCAATGATGTTGATTCTTTTAGCCATGAACATGATGTGTTCTTCCATATGTTAACTTTCTCCTTAGTTTCTTTTCTCAGTGTTTTGTAGTTCTCACTGTAGAGATCCTTCAAAGCCTTTGTTAAATATATTCCAAGGGATTTCACTTTCTTTGATGTCACTGTGATGGGCTTTGTATCTTTGATGTGGTTCTCAGATTGACTGTTGGTGACATACACATACGTGAAATCTACTGATTTGTGTACAATGACCTTATATCCTAAGACATTTCTGTATTTTTAAAATTAATTCCAGGAGTCTCGTTGGTAAGTTTTTGGTGTTTTCTCTTTAAAAGATCATATCATCAGCAAAGAGGAAAAATTTGACCTCTGTCCTGATTTGAATGTCCTTGACATCCCTTTCTCTTAGATTACACTTGCTAACACTTTCAGTACTAAGTTGATAGTAGTGGTGATAGTGGACACCCTTGTCTGGTTCCAGGTCTAGTTCTTTCAGTTTTTCTCTATTTAATTTGATATTGGTTGTGGGTTTGTCATATGTGGCTTCCATCATTTTAAGTGATGTCCCATTCACGCTAAATTTCTTAACTGTTCTTATCAAAAAAGGATGCTGAATTTTGTCAAATGTTTTTTCTGCATCTATGAGAGAATCATATTGTCTTTGGTTTTACTTCTGTTTATGTGATATATTACATTTATAGATTGGCATACTTTGAATGAGTCTCGTATTCCTGGAATGAAAACAGAAAAAAGTTATGTACTGACCTACTGTACTTAGAAACTGTACAAGTATTTCTGTATCGATTATATGCCTCATGGTTTATTTGAAGCATCATGGTGTCTAAATGACAGCAAACTAGAATGTTGGAGTTTTTTAATTATTTAAGACAATAAGCATTTTCTGCACATAATTTCTTATTATTCCTTAATTATTTTGGAGATATCATGGTACCTCAATTACCTAAAGCTATTAATCAATTAATACAACTAACATTTGAAGAAGGGAGAATACTTGATCTATGAATTATTTACATATTCTACATGTGCTTGAAAGGCAATCCAATTCAGGAATGCATTTTTAAATTATAAAATTTATTTGAACATTATAGGCAACAAGTGTATTTTAAGAGAGTAATAAATTGGGTGATTTTTTTGTTTCAATATTTGTTTAAAATTTTTCCCCAATAAACCACATTGTCTATGAAAGAAGTAATCTTCTTCTTATTCACTGGTGTGTTAATCAAGTTTATTACACAAAACATATGTTGAACAAATGTCTTAATGAAATGAAGAGCTGTATTCTCCCAACAGTAAGAGAATGCAGCAGTCTAATCACACTCTTACCATCATTCTTACCAGTATTATTATTAATGCTAGTTAATTTAATTGGTGGGAGGTTACATAGCTATCATTATAATTTGATTAATTGTTAGGATGAGCACATTTATACTTAAGTATATTCTTTATGTTAAAGTCTTACTTGTAAGTTGGTCATATGTTTTTATATCTGTTGAAGTTTGTTTATGTTTATTTTTATGTTGCAGTGAGATTTATTCTTGTATTTAACAAACAAATTTGTCACTTACATGTTCAAGGTAACAAGCAATTCCTTAAAGTAGGCGGTATAAGACTTCTAATTTTTGAAGTGTTTTTAATAATCACTGTGTTACTTTCTTTCTTTCTTTCTTTCTTTTTTTTTTTTTTTTTGAGACAGAGCCTCAAGTTGTACCCCTGGGTAGAGTGCTGTGGCATCACAGCTCACAGCAACCTCCAACTCTTGGGCTCAAGCGAATCTCCTGCCTCAGCCTCCCAAGTAGCTGGGACCACAGGCACCCGCCACAGTGCCTGGCTATTTTTTGGTTGCAGCCGTCATTGTTATTTGGTAGGCCCAGGCTGGATTCGAACCCGCCACCTTAGGTGTATGTGGCTGGCGCTTTAGCCACTTGAGCCACAGGTGCCGAGCCCACTGTGTTACCTTCTACACAGAACACTGACATGGAATATTTCTTACAAGGCTAAGTTTGGAAAGAGGAATATTTGAAGATCAGATGGATATCCAAGCATCCTTTCTTCTGCATTGCAGAGAGAGGATCAGTAATTTACTTTTTCTTATTTAGTCAATTAGCATAATGATAAGTGCAATAAAGCCTGGCAACATAAAACAAATGTGAATTTCTGTTAAGATATTTTAATCTATAAGAAAATTAAAAGCAATTGTTTTTTGGTAAGATAAAAGCACCTTCAGAAAGATTAAATGAAGGTGAGAAGAAAAACCCCCTATGTAGTGTAATTACTTAAATTCTACTAAAGAAAGAAAGAAAGTTCTATTTGAGAATGCCATGAAATATTTTACAGAATATAGAAAAGTAATGCAATTCATACTACTGTGGATGTGATTGAAAACTAACTAGAGCCTAAGTAGAAAACAAGAATAGATGCTATTTGAAAGATGGGATAATTCAGGAAGGTCTGTTGGCACAATTAGAAAACATTATTTCTTCATATATAATTCTATTAGGAGAGTGAAATTCATATTATTGTAATACATTCAAAAGTGGGGGAACAGAGCAAGATGTCAGATGAGAGACAGCTTCTTTATAACTGGGCTCAGTGAGACTGGGGGGAGAAGACTCCAGGCACTTCTGGCTTGTGGGCTCTACTCAGAAACATCTCTTTGGAGGCACATGGAAACTTCAGGACTCAAAAAGGAAGTTGAAAGCATTGAAGTGGCAACTGTTTGTGATCGGTCAGAGGCTGGCTGGCTGTGGTGGATGCAGAAGCATCAGTCAGCTACAGCAATGGCAAGACTTTGCAGACAAGGAAGGCATTTCCTGCAGGTTTTTTTTTTTGTTTTTTTTTTTTTTGACTTGGGCACTTGGTTGAGTTACCTTGGGAGACCTTGGGTGAGTGAGCAAGTGACTTTAAACAGTGCCCGGAGGCCAGGACTGAGCTAAGGTGTGGAACAGAGCTTTAATTATTTAGCTGCAGGCTGGGCACAGCCATAGTGGGAAAGCTGCCTTGCAGGCTTAGCCCTTAGGGCCCTGAGGTGAGGCTGGTTAAGGTGCACTTGATAAGCAGGCAGTCACTTCTGGAGAGATCTGAGTGACACATGCTTTCCTGAGAAAGCCACTGCTTAGCCACAGGACACAATTTGGAAAGGTCCAGGTGTATCTATTAAGCAGACTGAGGAGAGATTCAGGCACCCAACCCTGTGGGGTTGAGGGCAAAGAAGTCAGCAGAGGCTTCCACTCTTTATCTAATACAGCTGTGTTAGCACTGTGACAAGCATCTCATACTACAGATGATCACCTGTTGCCCAGGCAATATTCAGTTTTGTTCAACTTTTTAGATTTTCTTCTTTTCCTTTTTTTCTTCATTTATCTCATATAAATATAATTTTTAATTGCTGTCTTCTTTAAAATAAGGGCTTCATTTTTGCTACGTTTTCTGCCCCTGTAATTTGTTTTATTTTTCCCCCTAATTTTATCCCTTGAGGTTTTTTGTTTGTTTTGGTATGATTTATAGTATTTTTGTTTTTCTTCTCCATTTTGTGGAATTAGAGTCCTGTGTCTGTTCAGTCTGGCAAACAGCTGTAGGCATCAAGGGACTCACTCAATCCAGCCTTTCCAGAGGTTGGGATTTGTGGGTATGAGTCAAAGTACCCTAATGTACACCACTATTACTCCTGTCTCTCTCTTTCTGGTCTTCTCTTCTTTTTGTCAGTCTTCCCATTTATTCACCTCCCTTTATTTTATCATTTCTCTCTCTCTCTCTCTTTTTTATCTTTGATCCTTTCTTACTCTTCACTCTTCTCACCCTTTTAGTACTTCACCAAAAGGACATCTTACATCCAAGGCATGGTAACCTAAGGAACAAGAAGAAGTGAAAGGAAAAGGTAGGGCAAGGAAATAGACAAAAAGAAAATACTCATGAAGTAGAAACAGCAGAAAAATCCTGGCATCATGAAAAACCAGACCAGAGCAACCTCCCCAAGGGATCATGATGTAACTACTGGAGAGAGTTCTACTTATAAATAAATGTTAAAGATTATATAAAAGGAATTCAAAATGTGGATGGTAAAAACAATGAAGGAAATTACTGAGAAAGTGGAAAATAACCAAAAGGAAATCCAAAAATGGAAACAAATAAGAGATGAACAATATGGAAAGGATACAGCAGAGCTTAAGGAATTGAAGCAATCAATTAGAGAACTTAAAGATCCAGTAAGAAGGTATCAATAACAGATTAGACTGTGCAGAAGAAAGAATATCAGAGGTAGAGGATAAACCTCTTGAGCTAACTCAGATAGTTAAACAGACAGAAAAAAAGACAGAGAAAGCAAAATGTTCACTGACAGAATTCTGGAACTTCATGAAGTATTCAAATGTATGAGTTAAAGGTACCCCAGAAGAGGAAGAAGAACAAAGAATGGAATTATTATATCCTACTACAGGATATAATAAATGAAAATTTCCCAAATGTCACCAAAGATTCTTACACACTCCTTTCAGAGGGATAGTGGACTTCAGGTTGTCTCATCTCAAATAGAGTTTCTCCAATACACATTTCCATGAACCTGTCCAAAGTCAAGTCAAAGACAAGATTATGCATGCTGCCAGGAGTGCCAATTGACCTACATGGGAAAATCCATCAGGATGACTGCAGACTTCTCAAATGAAACCTTTCAAGCCTGAAGACAATGTTTATCTATCTTTATTCTACTTAAGCAAAACAATTTTTAGCTCAGAATTCTATGTCTTATTAAGTTAACCTGTAAAATTGACAGAAAAATCAAACATTTACTGATATGCGAACATTGAGGAAATTTGAAACAACAAGACCAGCTCTATAGGAAATACTTAGACCTATTCTACACACTGACCATCCCAATGGACCACCAGTAAAGTAAACATCCGGAAACTAAAGGATAAAACCTAGTTTTTACAATGATGCAAACAATAAAACTAAGCAATGGACTTTCACAAAATAAGATGAATAGAACTCCACCACACTTTATTATCTCGGTAAATGTTAATTACTTGAATTTCGCATTGACGAGACATAGGCTGGCTGACTGGATTAAAAAGCACAAGCCATCCATTTACTGTCTGCAGGAAAAACCTCACCTTGAAAGACAAAGCAAAACTCAGGGTTAAAGGAGGGAAGACGATTTTTCAGGCAAATGGAAATCAAAAGAAAAGAGGGGTTGCAATCTTATTTTCAGATACAAGTGTTTTTAAAGCAACTAAAGTAAAAAAGAACCAAAATAGACACTTCATATTTGTTAAGGGAATGATATAACAAGAAGACATTTCAATTCTAAATATATATGCACCCAACTTAAATGCTCCCAGATTTTTGAAACAGACAGTAATAGTCTGAGCAATGTGATATCCCATAACACCATACTAGCAGGGGACTTTAACATTCTTCTTACAGAGCAGGAGACAGCCTCTAAACAGAAACTAAACAAAGATACAAGGGACTTAAATGTGACCCTAGGACAACTGTACTTGCTAGACATATGTAGAACACTCCATCCCAAAGCTGAAGAATATATGTTCTCATACATACCTAGCAGGGGAGATACCATAATCATGAAGGTGGTTTTCCCATGGCAAGGCTTATCCATTGCACTCTGGATATGCTGACCCTTGTGATTTCCCCAAATGTGGGAAACTCAACTACATAGTTTTTGGTAGTGGCTGTCTGCATTCATACTTTCCCCTTCTTAAAAAAAAAAAGAAAGTAAGTAAGAAAACAAAAGAATATATCTTCTTCTCATTGGCCCATGAAACATTCCCCAAAAGAGATCATATCCTAGGACACAAATCAAACCTCAACAAAATCAAAAAATTGAAATTTTACCTTGTGTCATCTCAGACCACAAGGCAAAAAAAAGTGGAACTCAACTCCAACAAAACTGTCATCCCCATAAAAAGGTTTGGAAATTAAACCAAATTATACTGAATGACAGTTGGGTCAAGGAAGAGATAAAAAAGGAAATCATTGACTTCCTTGAGCATAACAATAATAAGGAAACAAGCTATAAAAACCTGTGGGATACCAGAAAAGCAATCCTAAAGGGGAAATTTATCATACTATATGTCTAATCTGAAAAACAGAAATAGAGCACATCAAAATCTAATTAATTATCTTAAAAAAAATGGAAAAAGAAGAGAAATTCAACTCCAAACCTAGCGGAAGAAAAGAAATAACCAAAATAAAATAGAAATAAATGAAATTAAAAACAAAAGAATCATTCAGGAAATTAATGAAATAAAAATTTGGCTCTTCAAAAAGATAAATACAATCAACAGATTATTGGCCAGATTAACTAGAAATTAAAAAATATAATCTTTAATAACTAAAGTCAGAAACAAAAAAGGAGAAATAATTGATACCACAGAGTACAAGAGATTATTTCTGACTACTTCTAAACACTCTAGGTCCAGATATTGGCCAATGTGGAGGAAATGGACCAATATCTGGAATCACACCAAATTCCTAGACTTAACCCGGAAAAAAATAGATCTCTTGAGCAGAGAAATACCAACCACTGAGATTGAAGAAACAATAAAAAGGCCTCCAACAAATAACGCCCAGGACAAGATGGCTTCCCATCAGAATTCTATCACACCTTCAAAGATGAGCTTGTATCTGTACGGCAGAACCTATTCCAAAATAATGAGAAGGAAGGAACCTTCCCCAGCTTGTTCTATGAAGCAAACATCACCTTGATTCTCAAGCTAGGAAAGGATCTAACTAAAAAGAAAAACCTTAGACCAATTTCACTAATTAATATTGATACAAAAATACTTAACAAAATCTTAGTTAATAGATTGCAGCTACTCATTAAATAAGTTATATACCATGATCAAGTAGGCTTTATCCAAAGATGCCAAGTTAGTTTAACATATGCAAATCCATAAATGTAATACACCATATCAATGGAAGCAAAAACAAAGACTATATGACCCTTTCAGTAGATGAAGAAAAAGCATTTGACAAAATTCAGCATTCTTTTTAATAAGAACACTTAAGAAAATAGGTATAGGTGGCATATTTGTTAAGCTGATTGAAGCCATCTTTGACATACCCACAGCTAACATCATATTGAATGTTGTAAAACTGAAAGCTTTTCCACTTAGAACTGGAACCAGACAAGGATGTCCACTATGGCCACTATTAACCAATATAGTTCTGAAAGTTCTAGCCAATGCAATTAAGCAAGAGAAGGATAAGAAAGGCATCCAAATCAGGGAAGAGGAGGTCAAACTCTTGATTTTATTTGTAAATACCCGCAGAGTCTCAACCACAAAACTCCTGGAAGTCATCAGGAAATACAGTAATGTCCCAGGGTATAAAAATCAAAATCCACATATCAGTAGTCTTTGTACACACCAATATCATCTAGGTTGAGAAGCAAATCAAGGACACAATTCCCTTCACAGTAGCTTATAAGAAAAATGAAATACTTAGGAATATATATAACAAACATGGTGAAAGACCCTTTAAAGGAGAATTATGAAACCCAAAGAAAAAAAATAGCAGAAGACACTAACAAATGGAAGAATATACCATACTTTTGGCTGGGAAGAATCAATACTGTCAAAATGTCTATTCTACAAAGCAATCTACAGATTCAATGAAATCCATATTAAAATACCAACATCATATTCTGAAGAACGAACTGGGAAAAAATAGTACTTCATTTTGTATGGAAACAGAGAAAACCCATATAGCTAAGGCTAGTCTTAGTAATAAAAACAAAGTCTGAGGCATACCCTATCAGACTTCAGAGTATGTTACAAGTCTAAAGGAGTTTTGGTTATTCTAAGTTCTTTTTCTTTATATATATATTTTAGCATCTTTTGTTTTTTTTATCAATTCCTACCAAAGAAAAGCATGCTGAGATTTTATTAGACATTTATTTTTTAATAGGTTTTATTTTTCAGCATAGTTTTAGGTTCAAAGCAAAATATAGCAGAAGGTATGAGGATTTCCTCTACACCCTGGTCTTCACATTTGCAGGCCTCACCTATTATTCACATCACCCACTGTAGTGGCTCATTTGTATCTTCTGATGATGGTATATTGACAAATCTTTATCACTCAGATTATCCAGTTTGCATTAGGGTTCATTCTTGGTGTTGTAGATTCTGTGGGTTTGGACAAATTCATAATGACATATAAGTTCTGACAATTAATTTTGTGAACTTGCTACAGAGTACTTACATTAGCATCACTGTACAAATAATTATAAGATTTTACAACCTCAGCTTATCAGTGTCTCACAGCTGTGTTCCTGTTCATGTGGTGGTGTCTTACTGAGTGGCATTCATTATAGTTGTTGCATGTTTTTGTGGGCCATCATGAGAATCAGAGCAATGAACACACTGTTAAGTTTCTTGCTAACCTTTGCAAGAAGGGAAATGAAATCAGGGACTGGTTTGTCAAAGATTATGAAAATAATTCATGAGGGAAACTGTGGTGTACAATAGATCAGACATTTTTCTGAGAAAACATTACTGATGAAAAGAGGTGAGGGCCGTCAGTAACAAGTGGAGCTGATGAAAACATTGCAAAAATTCATCAAGTTGTCCTTCAAATCATTGGCTGACTGTGGAAAGCATAGAAGACCAAGTAAACACTGAGAGAGTAACAGCTGGGAAAATCTTCACTGAAAATCTTGGCATGAGTTATGTGTGACTCTTGCATCACAGCAATGCACCAGCTCACAAGCAATTGTCTGTGAGGGAATTTTTATCCAGTAAACAAATGACTGTTTTGGCACACCTTCCCTACCCACATGATCTGGCCCGGAATGATGTTTTCATTACCTGAAGATAAAGGAAATAAGGAAAGGAAGACGTGATGACATTCAGGACATTAAAGGTAATACGATGACAGCTATCATGGCCATTCCAGAAAAAGAGTTCCCAAGTTGCTTTGCAGGGTGGACTAGACAGTACATAGAGTCAGTGCAGAACTTCCCAAAGGGAGTACTTCAAATGTAACCATAGTGACATTTAGCAATGAAATATGTAGCACTTCTTCTTGGCTGAGTTTGCAAACTTAACCATCAGACTTTGCTTATACACCATCACACTGTCATACAAGTAGTTTCACTGTCCCAAACATCTGTCTTCTATCTATTCATGTTTTTTCTTCCCCAACCCCAAGTTAGTGCTAATTTTGTTCTGCTTATTTTAATGAATTAACTTATTATTTATTTTTACTCTGTCTATAGTTTTGCCTACTTTAGGATGTAATATAGCTGAAATCATACAGTACATAGATCTTTATATGTACATATTGGCATGTTTCATTTACTAATATGCATTTAAGTTGTTTTCTTTATGTCTTTTCATGGCCCAGTAGTTTACAGCAAGTGGTAATATTCCATTATTTGGATATACCACAGTTTATTTACCTATTCATTTACTGAAGGGCATTTTAGTTGCTTCTAAGTTTGTTAACTGTAAATGAAATTATTGTAAGCATCCTTGTTTATAGGTTTTATTGTAGCTATGAATTTTTAACTCTTTGGTGTAAGTATCAGGAAGCATAACTCCCAGGTTATGTGATAAGGTTTTGTAAGAAACTGTCTAACTGTGTTCCATAGTGGCTGTACCATTTCACTTTTCCACAAATAGTGAAAGTGGGAGCCTGTACCTACAAATTATCACTAGCAATTATTGTAGTCAGTGCTATGGATTTTGGCCATTCTAATAGTGCTATTTCATTTCCAATGCCATCACATTGTTTTTTAAGTTAACACTGAGATAGGATATAAACATATTTTGACATACTTATTTGCTCTCTGAATATCTTTTTTAAGTGAAGTATTTGTTAAGATTTTTAGCCTATTTTTTTAATTGAGTTGTATATTTTCTTCTTTTATAATGGTAAATTTATTTGTATATTTTGAGTAATATTTCTTTGTTGGCTATGTTCCCTGAAAGGCTTTCTCCCTGTGGCTTCTTTTCTAATCCTTTTGAAAGTATCTTTCACGGGGGGTGGAGCCAAGATGGCGGACTGCAGCCAGCTTTTTACAGAAGCTCCCGTCCAGAAGGAGGCTGAAAGGACAGAAGTTTAGCTACTTAGGTGATGGTTTGGAGCAGAGCCAAGAGAGAAGATTGAGGAGCACACTTCAACCTTCCTGAGGCGAGCTGCGACCCCAAAAAGACAACCAAAAGGTACAGAAACCACCACCAAGCAGACGGGAGTCCCCTCCCCCGCAACAAGGGCTC
>CAUYQV010053416.1:0-17559 GCA_963574575.1 Galagoides demidoff | reverse complement strand
TTTTTTTTTTTTTTTTGAGATGGAGCCTCAAGCTATCCCCCTGGGTAGAGTGCCATGGCATCACAGCTCATAGCAACCTCCAACTCCTGGGCTCAAGCGAGTCTCCTGTCTCCGCCTCCCAAGTAGCTGGGACCACAGGCGTCCACCACAACACCTGGCCATTTTTTGGTTGCAGCCATCATTGTTGTTCGGCGGGCCTGGGCTGGGGATTCGAACCTGCCACCTTAGGTGTACGTGGCTGGCACCTTAGCCGATTGAGCCACAGGTGCTGAGCCAAGAATCTCTATTCTTGAAATAGTTTCATATTTATTCCCAAGCTTTCTGTAAAATTTGAATGATATAGGGAAAGCAACACACCACACACATTGCTTGGTATGTAGACACTCACCAACAAATATTTCCCTTCTCTTTTTATTTCTTGAGTGCACTTTCCTTGGCCGTCAGTGCCTTGGAGTCTGCTCTGGATATCTGGTACCACTGAAGGAGCTAGCTCTAAGAGTTCACAGCAGATGCCTGGACCAAAGGTGGACTTAACCTAGAGCACTCCTGGGATACTGGCTTGATTACAAGATTGTTTTGAAGAGTAGGATCCTATGAGAGGGAGAAAGTGTGATGTAATAGAAAGAGCCAAAGGAAAACTCAGAAATTTTGTGTTCTAATCTTAATTCTACCACTGACTGCCACTGTGACCTAAGTGTTTTACTGATAATCTCCTAAATTTTGTTTTACCAAATGGAGAGAATACTCCAAGTTGTAGAGTCCATGCTGATAATATAAAAACAAAATGTGAAGATGTGGCTTTAATGAAAGTGCTTTGAAGACAATAAAGCATGTAAACAAGTGGAAGAAGGAAAAGAAGTATGTCGTGACCAAACTGGAGTTGCAGAAATGAGTCCAAGCTAGATCTCCATCAGGTTTCCTGAAGTGCTCATGGATATGGTCGAAATTCAGGTCTGTCCCTCTTGGAAGCTTTATGTGTGCTTCTCACATGGCTAAGCTTTAGAAAGTCACTGGCTTCAAATGCCATCTTATCCATTAAGGCTTTTGGGAGCCCCTGTCCCCACCCCCTTAGTGCTGGAATTAATTGTTAAGATCTCTAAACAACTGTAATTCCTTGCCCATATTAGTACTGTTCAATAAAAAGAAATGAGTGATATATGAACATATATATAGTTTTTAATTTTGTATTTTCTAGTAGCCACATTCAAATGTTCAAAAGTTTGATCTGGTTAATTTTGATATGTTACTCATTTAAGTAAATTATGTTTTATTTAATCTTAATATTTTTATTTAAACTTTTTCTTTATTCCAAATTTTCTGATTTTAACAGATAATCAATATAAAAACTATTTATGAGCTATTTTGTATCTTTTTTCATATTCGATCTTTGAAATCCAGGGCATACTTTATACTTACGGTACATCTAAGTTTTGGTGAGATAAATTTCAAGTGCTCAGTGGCCACATATGGTCAGTAGCTACCACACTGGCCGCATCAGTTTCTTTCTTTCATGTGACATGGAGATGTGTCTGACATATATTTTATATAAATGCCACAGATGTTATTAGACTGTCGACCTTTGGAGGACAGGATCTTTTTCAGGAAAAAAGGTAAATCATATAGCATTTTACATAGAATAGGCCCTCACTTAGTAGGCCGAATGAATCAATATATTAACAAAGGAACAAATAAATGAATGGATGAATAAAAGAACGACACTTGCTGAAGGGCCAGTTTGCCAGTTTATTTTCATCTGGAGAGCTGGCAGGCTGGCACTGGCCAAGATGTCACTTTAACTGCTAGTCATATGAGCTCTTGTCATTGGACTTCTGCTACTGGATTCAACCAGTGTTTGCCAAGTATCTAATATAACTAAAGTAATGTGCTAAGTGTCGCAGGGTACATCATGTGGAATAAAGACACAGTGATTGCTCTGAATGATCTCCATTTTTATAGTCCCCTAATTTAGTGAGAAATGGTGATTTTTTGTGTGTACCAGCTTTAAAAAGGAAAAAATAGCTCCTTAAGAGTTCAATAAGATAGGATTTTGTACACCTAAGTAGTTAAATGTGTTTGTCTAGAAATTTGCCATTTTAGCTATGCCAGAAAACTTTTGTGTAAGATACGTTTTATTTTCTATATTTCATCATTTTAGAGTCTAAAGAAATGAGGAATATTTTAAATTCATGTTACTAACTTGCAACAAGTTATCTTTAAGGGACTGAGGAACTTAATATTATTTTGTGTTTCAGGGAAAAAAAATTGACACTGACTATTGTAAATATATTAAGGACCAATCCACATGGGTTGCTTGGGCACATAAAATCCCTAAGGGAGTGTCAAAATTCTCCTTCTGGCTCTGAATACTTGATTATGTCTTTGGATCTTTAGTCAGAGGAAAAAAGTGACTTTTCTGATGCCTTACTGAATTGGGAATTCTTTGAGAGTCGGGAGTATCTATTTGACTGTCTGTCTGTCTTAGTCCATTCTGTGCTGGTATAACAAAATAGCTGAGACTGGGTAATGTGTAAATAATGGAGATTTATTTCTTACAGCTCTGGAGGCTGGGAAGTCCAAGGTCAAGGGGTTCACATCTGACAAAAGCCTCTTGCTACATCATCCCATACTGGAAGGCCAGAGGGTAAGAGACCATAAAGGGGAAAGAAGGGGGAGGGAGAGAAAGGAATGGGGGCAAAGTTATCCTTTTATCAGGAAACCATTCACAAGGACAGCTCTCATGACCTAATAGCCTCTTCAGATTCCACCTATCAACACTATCATGTTGGGGATAAGTTTCAGCACATGAATTTGGGGGGATACATTTAAACCATAGCACTATCAATCTATCTATCTACCTATCTATCATTTACCCAATTATGTACCCCACACAATTTCTGGCACATATTGGGAGTTCAACGACTGTCTGTTGAGAGAACACAAAGTAAAATCCTTGATGATTTTCATTTGTGATTCATTAGGTGAACCTCTGAGATTAACTATCTGCATTTGCCAGATGAGGAGAAAATGTGAATGACTAAGGTTGCATATTCTGGTTTACTCTCTTATTCACTGACTAACCATGTCCACAGATTTGTGGCGTATTTTCTTATAATATTTTTTATTTCCTCATATCTTTTCCCCTTCATCTGACTCACATTGTTACAACGCTTACATATTAATCATTTTGAAACCACACTGCTCTGAATCATTGACGGGTCCTAGGTCGTAACAAAATATATCCACTAGGAAATGAGAGCATTTCTAGGAAATGTCTTGGGGCCTTTTTTGATAAGGTTCCAGGCTACCAACATGGTCTCATCTAGAGCAAGGTACCCAAACTGATCTTCAGTATTCCCGTAGGTCACTCAGAAACACGAATGTTTATGAATACTGGCAGAGTTTCTCAAGGTTATTGCGTGAATGAACATTCTGCCTTTTAATCTTATCTCAACCACTAGTGATTTTTATGACCACAGGGTATAGTGTATGATGACCTATTAGACAGCAACTCCATAGTGGACATCACACTGCTTTCCCTTCCCGTCTCCAGATTCATTTGCATGTCATTAGATGCTGAATTTCTGTGGTTTGTTTCTAGACATAAAACTTTCTTATCAAAGCCTCTTAGGCTAGAAGGCTTTAATCTTTCTATCTAACCATCTGAACATGGGTTATGTTTGTTTTTATAAACATACTAGTAAAAGATTTGAAGCAGTCTGAGTTCTGGGACAGACACGTAAGCTGACTGAATAACTGAATGGATTACTGGCTGGTTCTAGAGTGGGTGTTTTACTGGTTGTGAAATCAAAGGCTGCATAATCTGGGTTGGTGCTGCCTACAGACTTGGGAGATTGCACATCTATCTAGAAGTCGGAGGCACTCAGCATCTTTGTATATTATTACTCACTCTTGCTATCTCAGTACTTTGAATTTTTTTCCAATTTGCTTTTAACTTTTTTTGAAAAATTATCTCTAAGAACTGAGCCAATTCCTTGGAAACATTTATAACTTCTTCTGGGATTATAAAGCTCTCCAGGATTTTAACTTCCTCTTGAGCCAGTTTGGTAAAATACTATATGTAGCCAGAGTATGAAAGTGGGACTCATAGCTGATAATCACCTGTTCCCATCAACACAGACCTCTTCTATAGGTCTAGTTCTTTTCATCCCTTGGCCTCATATTTTTCCCAGTGACTCCTAGAAATCTTATCCTCTTCAGTTATGAGAGCAGTTTTACTTTAGAGATAGCCTGTCATGCTTATTGGAATAATTAAAAGCAAAATCTTCATCTCTTCTAATTTGGGCCTGCAGGGTGAAGGGCATGCTGGTGGCTTCTCTGGCTCCCCTACCTCATTCTTCTCTTCTTCTGCTCCCATTTCCCCAGGTGGTTTTGGGATCCTGCACTGTGAAAGAAAGATGGGGTCAGGAGAGTCATACTGTGGGACACAGTAGTAATCTGGCACTCATTTCCTGTAGTTGTGGCAATTGTCTAAATCAGACTCATTGCCCTGTGAGTGTTGGGTTAGCTTTCCAGAGATCTTGCAGGGTACTCATGGGACACCTCCTTAGGCTAAATCAGAACCTCACCTTCAGCAGGCCACATGACCTCCCCAGCACACATATCTCAAACCCTTTTTTGTTAAGGTTTCTTGCCCTGGCAAAAACTCTCTCGGGTGGTGGTATGGGCTGAATTGTGTCCCCTTAAAAAGATATGTTGAAATCCAAACTCCTGGTATGTGTGAATGTGACCTTTTTTGGAAATAGGACCTTTGTAATTCATTTAAGGTGAGGTCGTCAAGGTGAACATTAATCTAATATGACTCATGTCTTTACAAGAAGAGAAGACAAAAACACACAGGGAGAACATCCCAGGATGACAGAGGCAGACGCTGGAGAGATGCAATTGGAAGCCCAGGAACACGGGACTGCAGGCAACACTAGAAGTGCCCACAAGCCTTCAGGGGAACACAGCCCTGCGGACACCTTAATTTTGGACTTCCAGCCTCCAGAACTGCAAAAGAACAGCTAGTGTTTTAGGCCACCAAAGTTTGTGGCAAGTTCTTTATCATAGCAGCTCTAGGAAGCAGAGTTCTCCAAATCTATGTAGGTTGTGTCATATCTTTGCACAGTATCCACTGACAGCCATTGGTAACAGCCACTGTCAGTGACTACATGGTTTCCCTCTGAGATGACTCCATCATGACATTTCCACTCTGAGTTTTTCATTGGGTGCCCAGGAGTTTTGCACCTTTAATCTACCATTAGTGAGAAAGTAGTAACTTCTGAGCTTTGATGGACTCTTTCCAAGAGTGAGTCAGACAGCAGCCTACTATCTTTCTAGACTGCAGAGGACACACTTTTCCCTATGGGGGTCAGGAGAGGAACATACAGTGAGCCAGCAGCACCCTTTCCGACAACCTCAACCCTTTCACTGCTTCTCCTTGGTATTAATTACTCTGTGGATAAGATACCTCTACGGCAGGATCTGAGCAGGTCATTCAACACCACATGTTGTAGATTGAGGCTATTGCACCTGATCTACTAATGGGGCCTCTGCCAACACTGAAACAGAAATTGTCCCATTGTAACACTTTGATTTAAGCCTAAATTAATGTCAACTAGATTTTTAAGTTTATTGATATTAAATTAGACACAATGTTAACACTTATAAAAACTTGTGTAATACATTACTAGGATCTGATCAAATTAAAAAGCTTCTGCACAGCCAAGAACACAGTAAGTAAAGCAAGCAGACAGCCCTCAGAATGGGAGAAGATATTTGCAGGTTATGTCTCCGACAAAGGTTTAATAACCAGAATCCACAGAGAACTCAAATGTATTAGCAAGAAAAGAACAAGTGATCCCATCTCAGTGTTGGCAAGGGACTTGAGTAGAAACTTCTCTGAAGAAGACAGGCACACGGTCTGCAGACACATGAAAAAAGTGCTCATCATCCTTAATCATCAGAGAAATGCAAATCAAAACCACTTTAAGATATCATCTAACTCCAATAAGATTAGCCCACATCACAGAATCCTCAAACCAGAGATTTGCACTGCTGGTGGGAATGCAAACGAATATGTTCCTTTTGGAAAGATGTTTGGAGATCACTTAGGGATCTAAAAATAGACCTGCCATTCGATCTTTTAATTCCTCTATTAGGTATATATCCAGAGGACCAAAAATCACTTTATAACAAAGATATTTGCACCAGAATGTTTATTTCAGCCCAATTCATAATTGCTAAGTCATGGAAGAAGCCTAAGTGCCCGTTGACCCATGAATTGTAGTATATGTACAGCATGGAACATTATGCAGCCTTAAGAAAAGATGGGAGACTTTACTTCTTTTATGTTTACATGGATGGAGCTGGAACATATTCTTCTTAGCAAAGTATCTCAAGAATGGAAGAAAAAGTACCCAGTGTACTCAGCCCTACTGTGAAACCAATTTGTAAGCACCCACACTTCCATATGAAAGCTATAACCCAACTCCAGCCCAAGATGAAGGGGAAAGAGAAGGGTGAGGAAAGGGGAGGGAGGAGGGTGGGTGGAGGGAGGGTAATTGGTGGGACCACACCTATGGTGCATTTTACAAGGGTACATGTTAAATCTACTAAGTGTAGAGTGTAAATGTCTTAACCCAATAACTAAGAAAGTGCAGTGAAGGTTATGTTGACCAGTTTGATGAAAGTATTTCAAATTGTATATAAAATGGGCACATTGTACCCCATAAATGCATTAATGTACACAGCTATGATTAAATAAAAAAATTTAAAAAACAAAAAAAAGCTTGTATATATTGTAGTTACGTTCCCTTTCTGCTTCTTATGTTGCTTATATTTTGCTTTTTTTCTGTCCTTTTCCTGATCAAACTTGCTAGCCTTGTTTTGAATACTACATTAGTCTTTTGAAAGAATCAACTTTCTATTTTATTGATAATTCTAATATATTTGTTGTGCCAATTTTGTGGTTTTTGTTCTAATTTTTATTAATTCCTATCTTTTTCTTTGGTTTATTTTTGTTGCTTACTTTCTATAGTTGGAAGCTGATTCAAATTTAATGAAAAATTATTTCTAATGAATGCACTGTTTTTCTTGAGTAATAAATGCACTATTCTTGAGTATCAGTTTGGTCACATACCATTATCCACCCAGTGTCCATCTGGCTTTTTCTCACTTCTGCTTCCTGAGAGAACCTTGCATTGACTTTGGAGTCTGTCTTACACTTAGATATAGAAGGCTGTTTTGCTAGTTCTTTTCTAAATAGTGTTTTACTTCCACTTGGTTTCTGCTTCTTCTTCTTTTTTTTTTTTTTGAGACACAGTCTCAAGCTTTTGCCCTGGGTAGAGTGCAGTGGCATCACAGCTCACAGCAACCTCCTACTCTTGGGTTTAAGCGATTATCTTGCCTCAGGCTCCCAAGTAGCTGGGAATACAGGTGCCCGCCACAATGCCTGGCTATTTTTTTTTTGTTGTTGTTGTTGTTGTTGCAGCCATCATTGTTTGGGCAGGCCTGGACTGGATTTGAACCCACCAGCTCTGGTGTATGTGGCTGGCGCTTTAGCCGCTGAGCTACAGGCCCCAAGCCTTGGTTTCTTCTTTAATCCAAAAATTACTTAGAAGAGTTTGGTTTTCCTGTTGCTACTTTGGAACTGCACTGGCCTTTTGTTGTTACCTTTTGAGCTGCTGACCCTTTGAAGTTAATTTTGAATTTTAATTCATTGGATTTTAATAAAATTTTATTAAATTTCAACCAGCTAAAATATCCCGTATGACTTCTGCTTTGAAAATTTGTCACTGTTTTCTAAATTTCCTAATATGTGGCAAATTTGTGAATGTTCTATGTGTTTGAAAAGAACATGTATTCTCTTTGTTGGGTGCAAAGTTGTACATCAATTTATTGATCAAGAAATTTAATTATGAATTATAAATTCTTTGTTTCATTATTTGTTAGTTAATTTTTAAGATACATGTGTTAAAATTTCTCATAGTTGTGGAATTGTCAATTTCTACAAAATGTTTTTTTTCTTTTCTTTCTTTTTTTTTTATTAAATGATAGCTGTGTATATCAATGCAATCATGGGGTATAGTGTGGTGTTTTCATATACAATTTGAAATATTTTCATCAAACTGGTTAACTTAGCCTCCGTGTCATTTTCCTAGTTATTGTGTTAAGACATTTGTATTCTACTTTCAGAAAGATTCACTTATACCCTTGTAAGATAAACCACAGAGGTGATCCCTCCAATCACCCTCTACAAAATGTTGATGTTGAAAGTAAGTTGTTAGGAGCATAAGTAACAATGACCATAATAAAGTTTTAGGGTATTACATTTCATTAAGATGAAATACCCACCTTTGTCCCCTCTAATTGATTTTTATCCTGTACTTATTTCATCTCACATTAATGTCTTTATATCTGCTATCCTTCTATTAGCATTTACTGTGAATATTCTTTTGCCTTCTTTTATTTTAACCCCCCAGTATTATTTCATTTTGTTAATACTTAGATCTTTGCAGAAGAAATACGGCTGTAATATTTCTCCAGTGTGAGAATCTTTGTCTTTTATTATATGAATCAGCTAAGGAAAATGTAGCACGTTGACTGATATACTTGGATATGTATTTAGAACGAATTTATGTTTTCTCCTTTGTGTGCATTCTTGCTATTTCTTTCTGTGTGACTAAGTTCTTTCATTCCTTTTGTCTTCCCAATGCTTTGAGAGTAATATGTCCTAATTCTCAATGGTTAGCCTTGAGTTTTTAACAAGTATGCAAAATTACAAAGAAAATCAACAGTTAAGAGTTGATCAGCATGAATATTTCTCCCCCTAGGATGACAAAACCACCACCCCATTGATATCCCTCTCTTTTCTTTACCACACACCCCTCTGGGGGACCTCAACTTCCAGTTGACCAGCTTCACCAGATTTTCCTCTCTGTGGAGTAAAGGAGATGAATTGGGGGCAGGAGTGATTTCAGGCTCGTCAATGTTTCTGCATTGCTGATAGAGGTCTTAAGTCCTGCAAGTCCCTCAGACTGAAAATATATAGCACAAAACTTTCCCTTGCTAGTACTGACAATCTCTTATACATTTGATGAATTATTTATTCTAACATAGTCTGTGTCTCTTTTCTTCAACTAACCAAAGATTCAGTTCCATGCATCTAAGAGGAAGGAATGTAGAGAGAAAAGAAAAAAAGAGTAGAAAATCACTTTTCATGACCCAACCTTTCAAAATGTATGCATCACTGAACAAACCATAAACAAAATAAAAACACAAACTTTTAGGCAGAAAAACATTCATAGTAGCAAAATATACACAACCTTAATATCAAGACTGCTTCAGAAAATATTAAGAAACAGAACATGACATGAAAGAAACATAAGTTAGTGAAAAATACAAATGACAACCAACCACATGAAAAGATGATGGACATCAGTAAGAAGTAAGTCCTGAAAAATAAATCGGTGCCATAAGGAGATACTATTTAAGAAAATTGCTTATCAGATTGGCAAGAAGCCTTAAAAGTGAGTGAATGTACCAGATGTTGATGAAGAAGTAGAAAAACCAAAATTGAGTTCATTGTTGAAAAGACTGTAGATTGAGTAGTCTTGTAGATAGACTGGTATAAAACTTAAATTTCTGTTAATCTGTTAGTTCTATTACTCTAAAATATGAATAATTACAATTCTAAGGGACCAGGATTTCACTGCTAAGTGAATTGATCTCATAGAAATAATATATCGAGTATTTACAAACATTCATTCTTTCTTTAAACAAATGTTTTTGACTGCCTGCTAAATGTGGGGCATATTCCTTCTGTCATAGAGATGAAAATTGGGACCAGTTAAAGAATAATTGGTTAAATTCATTGGCATTTTCCTCACAAGAATGTACGTTCTGCAAGACTAAGGATCTTGTTTTTTTCTTCACTAATGTACCTCAAGTGCATAGAATATGCCTCACATCTGACTCTGATACCTTCTGAAATGGAAATAGCACAAAATTTCAGCACAGAATTTTACCTTCTCTCTCTCAAATAGATCTCAAAGTCTGAAGGTATATTTGTTGTAAAAAATGAATTATTAGGAAACAATAAACTAAAAATTCTAATCTTTTAGGAGAACTTTTATACTTGCCATGACTAGCTCCAGAGTGCAGATTTTAATAGGAAGGCGAAGGGGACTTCAATGCTGAAGTGTTTCAGGGATACTGGAGCCATATAGAGAAGTGGTGAGAATGAGATGTAAACTTAGAGGAATACTGGTTCCAGAATTGGAATTAGCCAGAACTAAAATCAACCTAAGCTTCTGTTCCTTTCCTAATATAGAACTGAATGCCACTTTCCCCATACACATGTAGCTCATAGACATATTGAGAGTATGAAATGAGGTAACACAGGGGACTGCTCAGCACTGTGGATGAGACAGAAGTCTTCAACAAGTAATTGTTACTGTAGTGTCATCACTAAGGCTTGGAGGTAATTTTCACATAGGAAGTCATGATTCCAGAGCTATTCTCAGCTTGTTTTACAATATTCACTTCTCTCATTTCCTATAACCTAGCTCTGCCCGTCCTCTGATGAGGTCGCTCATTGCGAACATGGACTCCTGGGCCATGATTAGATGGGAAATCTATTGAGAACAACACATTTCAGTAAGATGAGCAAAAGGACCGACTCTCAGGTATCCTTCTCGTTGTACTGAATGATGAGCAGTGCCCCACGGAGTGCCCCGTGAAGAGGTATGCTTTTTCTCACATGGAGCTTTTCTTCCACTGACACTTTTTGGCTGTCTGCTTTGTATGTGTATTTGTTACCCTCTTTTCACTCAAGGAGGTGGCAGGTGGTAATGGATGAGCAAATGTGCCACCTTAATAAGGATATGATAGAAGGAGGTAATGAGTGCTAGGGGAGCATATGGAATGTCCCCTCATGTAGCCAGAACAATCTGTAGAAGGCTTCTTAGAATTGATAAGCAGTCAGCTAAATTTTGAAGAACAGGAAGGAGACAAGTGGGTAAAGATGTAGCTGACAGAAAAGGTTTCAAGTTCAAAATGTGGAATCCTTTAAAACCTTTATGCATTTTGAGGACTGAAAGATTAAAACATTACCACCATTTTCTCTTGTTTTAATGAGCATTTTTTTCATTCATTGCTTAATACATCATGATGTCCAGAAAATAAGAATTAGAGGCTAGTTTATTATCATACAAATAGTGATGAGGAAAAAAACTCATCTCTTTGCTCTCAAATGATTTTGTTAAGTGTTTCATAAACTCAGAAATGGTGAAAAACTGTACACTAATATTATTGCTTTATATTTCTTTATAAAATGATTCATTCTGTATTTTTTTTTCTTTTTCTTGAGAAAACCTACTTTGGTAAATTCATTTATGAAGCAAGGAATTTTTATCAAATACTGCCGTTACCTCATTGTAATAACTCATCATTTGAACTCCTGGACTTAATATCTCTTTGAATGACTTCCGTTATTTATTTGTGGAAATTCCAGTAGGGTGGAATGCCGTTTTTATTTTTACTTTCATTTCATGATTTTGGTATTTAATCATACTTCCTCAAGAGGTACATATCTACCACTTATTCTGTTCCAGGCACTGAGCCAGAAACGGGGAATAAAACCATGAACAAGAAGACTGCTTTTAAACAACTGCTGTATAATCTGTGTGTTTGACGGTGCAGGAGGGAGTGGGGTCCAAAGCAGGGGAGGGACAGGTGGGGAGTGAGGATATAGAGAGCTTAGAGGGCAGTTATAATACAGCTATGATGTGGGGGCTGGGAGGATACACTGGGTGCTTTGAGAGCACATAGGGGAGAAAAATATACCAGTTAAGAGTTCACCTAAAAAAAAAAAAACTAGGAAAAAGGGGGAACAAGAAAAAATACTATGATAAGTAGCTTTAATTTATATATTCCACGGAATGTCACTGACAAAAGAGGCAGTAGAGGTGTGAGTCCATCTTAGACGGTCCAGTCTCAGTCAATCTCCAGACAAGTACAGACACAGGGGAGACCGAGAGTCTCCAGCCAAACAACAACCCCTGAGCTGTGTTCATCCTCAGATTGCAGAATCATGAACTAACAGATGGTGCTTGTTTCAGATCACCATGTTCTGGTGTGGTTTGTTACACAGTAATGGATAACACAAACACTTGGGTTAATTATCTACCCAAGCACAAATTCCTTCCCAAACCCAATCCCCTAGACTAGTCACCTGGAGAATCTCTTTCACGGGATATATGTCATTGTGCTATCTTTCAAGTTGCTCATCGTTGGAGGACAAGGAGATTTTGCCATTCTCTAGAATGCCTCCTTGCTTTCCTATCTTTCTCAGTAACAGGGAGTATGGAAGGGTCCAATCCAAGAGGTAGTGTTCTTTTGGGTTCTATTTAAATGTGGTTTGTTGCGTTCCAACCAGAACAACCAAAATGCTGTAGCCAAAGAGGAATGTCTTTAAATGATTGAAAGAATTGTGTTCATTGCCAACAAGGAAGCATGCTTTCTCAGTGTAATAAAAGACAAGATTCTCCCCACCCAGCCATAGACAATTAATTAGATCAGGAGTGTGAACAACCCTTACAAGCATCTCTAGTTCCACCTGCAGTAGAAGTGGTAAGGGATGCCAGCGGAGGAAATGAGCTTTGGAGAGGAGAGTAGCTCTGACATGCAGAGGAGAGCAGCTCTTGAAGAATGTACTAGAAAAGAAATAACTGGGCCATGACCTAAAGATACAGTTTTCTACGTACAAAAGTCATGTAATTTTCTTAAAAGAACTCAGGTATAGGCAAGGGTGGATCGTGGGTCTGTCATCTTTTTTAGTAAAATCATTTTAGAAAAATTCCCTAAGTTTTTACCCCAAATTATGAGTTGTCCTCGATCATATTTTGCAATAGTGAACATCAAATTTTGCTGAGACAGGCAGTCTTAACTCTGAGAAAGTAGTTCTCCAGAGTCTTATTACACAAGAAGAGATTACAGAATCAGCTCTTATTCTGGAAATTTGCAGCCGTTTGTGCTGTAGTGACCCTCCCAGAGCCTTGAGTATTTGGCAAAGAGATTGGGATATAAAAGGCAAAACAGAGGTCAGCTATTTATTTCCTTATTACCTAGCTGTAACCTAAACAGAGCCCAAATGATGATTCCTTAGTGATGAACTTGTTTTGCTTAGCAGAGATTTGATGAAATATTTGATCATATGATAATACAATTACATCATTGAAATGGGAGAGAGCTATGAACGTATAGTCTTATCACTTCTAAGTACTAGTATAAGAAGGCTTTAATATCAAGTTTCATTTACGTGGCTTACGCTGTTAAATTTCTATGGAAAAAAGGTTTTTGTGTGTGTGAACTAGGCCCCTTTTCAGGGTGATTTCTGGCAGCAGTCTCGATAACCTTGCTCCTTGCCCTCCTGGCATCTAGCTACTCAGCAAACCTTTAACCAGCTCAGATGTTTGCCTTTTCTCTTCGACAACTTGGCTGCCAGATGAAGTGGTAACAATTGCACAAAGGGTGCTACTGGAAATGTGTAGATAGTTTTCAGTTCAGTGCCTTATTTTCACAACCTTTATCAGTCCTTGCACTAACTCTCCACAGGTGCTGTTCCACATTGGTATCATTTTTCTAAAGTACTACCTATGTCTTTCTTTTTGCCAATGACCATTTCAGGCAGACTCTGTCCAGAAAATAGAAACCACAGTAGATATTTTCACAGAGGAAATTGAATATAGGAGATTGGTTACAGCAGAATTTAAAAAGCTAAAAAAAATAGAACAGCAATACAGAGATAACCTGGAGATAATAAATAACTTCCAGAAATAGCTACCATCTCTTAAGTCTGGGGAAATGAAGAGGAAAAGTTGGGGGTATAGAAGTGGGGGAGGGGCCCTATGGAACTCAGAGCTGTAGGGAGGGGGTGTGACCTGATGCTGCTGGTACCTCTGATGGGACGCAGTGAAGCTGAGGTAAGTGCCAAATATAGCTAGCAAAGAAATCTCAGAAAATATATTTGCAGAGTCTCGGTGCCAGCACCATAGAACACAGTAGAGAAAAAAAGCATTTGGAGACTCAGTAGCCAAAGGACTGATAGAGTCCACCATTTCCCTCTGTGTCTTAGCCGGAAAATACACCTTGAAATAAAGGCCTGTGCACTGTGACATGATGGAGTAGCAGGGAGGCAGAAGGTGGGGAAAGGAGGAGCATCTTATGATGGTCCATTAAGATTTCTTTAAGTTCATTCCTTAGCTGTTTGGTATTTCAGTTTTTAAAGGCACACAGTTTCTTTTAAATCTCTAAATGATTAGAAGAATTGGGTTCATTGCCAACAAGGAAGTGTGCTGGGGGATTACCCAGGCCCCAAAGAAACTGCTTTACTCAAGGTTATTCTATCTCATATGGAGAGAGACAATCTGTAAAGAAAATAGACACTTAGTGGGAATTTTCACACAGGAAATCGAATGTAGCACATTGATTACAGAGGAATTGAAAAGCTAAAAAAACAGAAGAGAAACTCAGAGATAACCTAGAGATGATAACTTCAAGAAATAACTATTGTCACTTAAGGCTGGGGAAATGAAAAAGAAAAGTTGGGGATACTGAATTGGGGGAGCCAATGTCTGGATAGATGAATAGTGATGGGATTGCAGGATGAAATGAGATGCCTAATTTGAGTTTTTTGAGGATGCTCCATACTTTTTTCCAAAAGAGTTGTATTAGTTTGCAGTCCCACCAAAAGTGTAAAAGAAGTTCCTTTTCTCTACATCCATTCCAGAATCTACAGTTTTGAGACTTTGTGATGTGAGCCATTGTCACTGGGGTGAGGTGGCATCTCAGGGTAGCTTTGATTTGCATTTCTTTGATGATCAGGGATGATGAGCATTTTTTCAAATGTTTGTCAGCCATTTGTCTTCCTTAGAGAAGGTACCATTCTTATCTCTTTCCTAGTCGTAGATGGGATTGTTTGCTCTTTTTTGATGATTAATTTGAGTTTTCTATAGATTCTAGTTATCAACCCTTTGTCAAATTCAAAATATGCAAATATATTTTCCCATTCTGAAGGTTGTCTTTTTGTTTTACGTGTTGTGTCCTTAGCTGTGCAGAACCTTTTTAGCTTAATTAAATTCCATTTTCTACTTTTTGTTGTTGCAATTGGCACTGAGGTCTTCTTCATAAAATCTTTCTCCAGGCCAACATCCTCGAGTTTTTCCCATACTTTCTTCTAGGATTTTTATCATTTAATGTCTTAGATTTAAATCTTTTATCTATTTTAAATCAATTTTTGTAAGTGGTGAAAAGTGTGGGTCCAATTTTGGTCTTTTACATGTGGTTATTCAGTTCCCTCAGCACCATTTATTAAATAGGGATTTTTTTCCCCGGTTATGCTTTTGTTTGGTTTACCAAAGATCAAATGGCAGTAAGAGGCTGGTTGTATCTCTAGGTTTTCTATTCTGTTTGATAGATTTGTGTCTCTGTTTTTGTGCCAATACCATGATGTATTGATCACTGTAGATCAAACCTGAAGTCTAAAGTAGAGTGAGGCCTCTGGATTTGCTCTTATTACTAAGAATTGTGTTGGCTATGTGGGTTTCTTCTGGTTCTGTACAAAGTGAAGAACTTTTTTTCTTCTTCTTCTTCTTTTTTTTTTTTAGTTCTTCAAAGTCTGATGTTGGTATTTTAATGAGGATTGGACTAAATCTGTAGATTACTTTGGGTATACTAGACACTTTAACAATGTTGATTCATCCCAGCCAAGAGCATGGTATATCCTCCAATTTTTTAATGTCTTCTGTTATTTCTTTTCTTAGGGTTTTATAATTAAATTTGTAAAGATCCTTCACCTCTTTTGTTAGATGTAATCCTAAGTATTTTATTCTCTTTGAAGCTATGTGTGAAGGGAATTGCATCCTTGATTTGCTTCTCAGCGTGATTGTTGTTGGTGTATACAAAGGCTACTGATTTGTGAACATTGATTTTATACCCTGAGATGTTGCTGTATTTATTCATTATTTCTAGGAGTTTTGGATTTTTGTGGTTGAGTCTCTGAGGTTTTCAAAGTATAAGATAATATCACCATCAAATAGTGAGATTTTGACCTCCTCTGCCCCCATTTAGATGCCCTTATATCTTTCTTTTGTCTAATTGCATTAGCTAGAACTTCCAGCATTATGTCGAATAGTAGTGGTGATAAAAGACATCCTTGTCTGGTTCCAGTTTTATGTTATTCAGTATGATATTAGCTGTGAGTTTGCCATAGATGGCTCCAATGAGCTTAAGGAATGTGCCACCTATGCCTATTTTCTTAAGTGTTCTTGTTAGAAAAGCATGTTGAATTTTATCAAATGCTTTTTCTGCATCTATTAAGAGGATCAGATAGTCTTTGTTTTTGCTTCTGTTGATATGATGAATAACATTTATGGATTTGTATATGTTAAGCCAGCCTTGCATTCTTGGGATTAAACCTACTTGATTGTGATGTACAATATTTTTATCTGTACCTGCAATCTAATAGCTAAGATTTTGTATTTTTGCATCAATATTCATGAGTGAAATTGGTCCATAGTTCTCCTTCTTAGTAGGGTCCTTTCCTGTTTTTGGAATCAGGAGGGTGTTTACTTCATAGAATGTTTTGGGGAAGGTTCCTTCCTTGTCAATGTTTTGGAATAGGTTCTATAGTGTAGGTACAAACTCATCTTTGAAGGTTTGATAGAATTCTGGTGTGAAGCCATCTGGTCCTGGGATTGTTTTGTTGTTTGAAGCTTTTTAAATTGTTTCTTCAGTCTCGGTGCTGTGAATAGACATCTTTATTCATTATAGTCCAAACTGGAATTAATACAAATTTCCATGACTAGGTAAATGGACAAACTTTGTTTACATTCATACTATGAAATACTACTCAGTCAAATAAAATGAATGAAGTACTTATAAACCAGACAGTATGGAAGAATCTCAAAAACATTCTAAGTGAAAGGAGCCAGATACAAAAGAATACTTAATGTCCACTCCCACTTTAAAATTCTAGAAAAAGGAAATTGGGTCATTACTGACTGAATTTCCCAGGGTGAGTGATGGATATGGGGTTGACTATAAATGATCCTGAAGGAACATTTCATATTGATGTATTCTGTGCCTTGTTTGTGGTGGTAGTTACATGAGTGTATTTGTCAAAATGTATTTGTCAAACTCATTGAGCAGTATACTAAAAATTGCTACTTTTTTGTATGCAAATAATATCTCTACAAATTTTCATAAGAATTAAATGTGAATATCCTTTGAAAACCAATTCAACTTCTCAGAATTTATCAGAAGAAATCAGACAATTGTGAACAATGTACATGTATAGGAATAATTATTGCTGTAGCTTTCTTTTTTTTTTTTTTTTTGAGACGGAGCCTCAAGCTATCCCCCTGGGTAGAGTGCCATGGCATCACAGCTCATAGCAACCTCTAACTCCTGGGTTCAAGCGAGTCTCCTGCCTCCGCCTCCCAAGTAGCTGGGACCACAGGCGCCCGCCACAACGCCCCGCCATTTTTTTGGTTGCAG
>CAUYQV010053415.1:0-15692 GCA_963574575.1 Galagoides demidoff | reverse complement strand
TGTTATGTATACTTAAACGTGCCGTCTCCCTCTTGCAGATGGTTAGCAATCTATGCACGCCTTCGGCATTTTGCCTTTTTCATTTAATAATATATTGAGAAGTAGTTACAAAGTAGACATGAAGAGCTTCTTTATCTTTTTCTTATGGCACATACCATTACATAATTATAACATTTGGGTATTCCATAATTATAACAGTTAAGTCCTATTGATGGACACCGGTTATTTCTAACCCTTTACTATTACAAAAAACTCTGCAGTATGACCTTGTACATATGTCATTTTGCATGTGTGCGCAATAAATACCCAGGAATCAAAATGTTTGTTCAGAAAGTATGTGGGCATTTGTGGATAGATATTCCAATTTGCCTTCTGTAGACATGATACCAATTTACACTCTCATTAGCAATGTAAAATGTAAATACAACTTTTTTTAAAACCTCATTTTTTTTTCATCAAATAGATTTAATCAATTCCATTTCTGGACTTTTAGGGGTTTTTCCTCCTAAACTTATGCTTATAGAGGTAACACTTTGATGATTAGCTGTGTAGTTATATTTTGGGGATATATCTCTGGATGTTTCCTTAGGGTACATTTCTTTCTTTTTTTTGAGACAGAGCCTCAAGCTGTCACCCTGGGTAGAGTACTGTCGCATCACAGCTCACAGCAACCTCCAACTCCTAGGCTCAAGCGAGTCTCCTGCCTCCGCCTCCCAAGGAGCTGGGACTACAGGCACCCGCCACAACGCCCGGCTATTTTTTGGTTGCAGCCATCATTGTTGTTTGTTGGGCCGGGCTGTATTCGAACTGGCCAGCTCAGGTATTTGTGGCTAGCGCCTCAGCCGCTTGGGCCACAGGCGCTAAGCCAGGGTAAATTTCTTAAAGTGGAATTACCACTGCATATCACTTATCAAATGGATTAAAGAATTAAATGTGAGACCTGGAACTATTAAAAAGGCAGAAGAAGGGCAGCGCCTGTCGATCAGTGGATAGAGCGCCGGCCCCATATACCGAGGATGGCGGGTTCAAACACGACCCCGGCCTAACTGCAACAACAACAACAACAACAACAAATAGCCAGGTGTTGTAGTGGGCGCCTGTAGTCCCAGCTACTTGGGAGGCTGAGGCAAGAGAATCGCCTAAGCTCAGGAGTTGGAGGTTGCTGTAAACTGTGATGCTAAGGCACTGTACCGAGGGCGATACAGTGAGACTCTGTCTCAAAAGAAAAAAAAAAGGTAGAAGAAAACATTAGTGAATAATTATCTTAATCTGGGGCTAGAAAGGACTTTTTAAAGATAAAAACAAATCATAAAGGACAAAACTAATAGATTAGACTATATAAAAACAGAAATATTCTGGCCTTGTAAAAACCTGGTAAGTAATATTAAAAGATAAATGATAAAAAAAAAAGTAGGGGAAAATGTAAATACCCAATAGAAAAACAGACAAAGCACATGACTTAGTAAGCCTCAAAACTAATACAAATAATTGGTAAAGTTATGAGAAATTAATCAACCACCATAGTGATAAAATAAATGCAAATTAACATGGATCCTCCATATTTTTATCCTTCATGTTAGTAGAGATGAAAAGAATGACGATATCTATTGACTAGTGTAATCTGGTGTAATAACTACACAGCGGATTGGCAATATGTATTCAAAGCTTAAACATGTGAATATCTTTTCAAGGCAACTTTACTGTTATGCATTTGTCCTAAGAAAATTTCAAATGAGTTAACAATGTGTGTATAGATAATTCCCACATCAGTCTTAACTGGTCTCTGGATTTCAGAGGCTACTTTCAAATAGCAATAGAAGAAACTAGAATTGACTTTCATTAAATATGTGAAACTAGAAATTACACAGAAATTTTAATAGGAGAAATCCCAGAGAGCCTTCTTTTCTTCCTTTGGCTTTGTGGTCTTAATTTCCCTTAACGAAGCACAAAATGAGAAGCTGTGGGACCAAAACTTGAGGATGTATCCATATAAGAAAGGAAACAGAATTTCTTCTCGTAGTGCGTTGGTGGTATAGTGGTGAGCATAGCTGCCTTCCAAGCAGTTGACCCGGGTTCGATTCCCGGCCAACGCACTGAAAGCGATTTTTATCGTTGATATTTGCTTTTTTTTAAATTAACAGAATAGGCCTTCCATAAAATGGCTTTTGACCCACCTTTGCGTCCTGAGGCTGTGCCCCTGTGGAGCCTCTTCTCCCCCAAAGCAAGCCTCTGGGTATTGTAGCTGCACAGCGAGCCAAGTTTCTCTGCTGGATTCGGCGGCTGGCGTCGCACGAGTTTATGATAATTATCCTTTAGGGAGTCTTTGGGGAAGTGTCTGAAATAAAGGGTAGTTGGAGTTGTCTGAATCTTCAGAGGTGATTCTGACTTATTAAGGAGTCAGGATAAGGAAATAAGCGGAAGCGCCCGCAGTTCCAAAGAGAGAGTTACTCAGAAACAATGAAGGAAGCCAGAAAAATAATTAAGTTCCTCAGAGCACCAGCTGCGTTTCTCTTCCAATTTCAGCATTCTGGGGACAGAAACCTCAATTCCAGGGCATAGAATGGAGGATCTAATTAGGAAAATACAGTCGGGTTGTCTTTCGCGCCCTTGGGCGAGATGACTTGATTCTTTGGGTGGAGGTCGGGGGCGGGGTGGGGGGGAGATGTACTGCTGCGGAGACTTTCGGTCAAATCAGGACCTAGTCGTGCCGCCACTCCCAGCAGAGGGGGTAAATTCCGGCATCGTGGAATTTAGTTTTAGAACCAGATTCAGATGTCGGAGTTCCAAGGATGCACTATGGAAACGTATCGGGATGTTGTCTAACCATGCAGACATTCCTGCTTCAAAGAGCATTAAATCTGCCTTAAAATTGCCGTCTTGCAGGTGGCGCGCCGTGATCGTATAGTGGTTAGTACTCTGCGTTGTGGCCGCAGCAACCTCGGTTCGAATCCGAGTCACGGCAAGTGGTCGAGTTCCGCCGGGGCAGTTCACTTTTACCCTGGTGACATAAACTTGGAATTCTGCCATTCCAAGGCAGCCTCGCAGCGGTGCAGCCAACAAACAGGGTGAGAACATAGTTCCACTGGCTCACTCCGCAGCTCATCCACCACAGCTGACCTACCTAAGTCACACAGTTGGTTTCAGAGAGGTATGGAGATCCACGGAGCAGTGAACAAGGTTGGAGAAGGTTCCTTCTTCCTTTTCCTGAACAGAGAACCCTTCGCTGGTGACCCCGGAACTAAATGTTTCGGTTGTTATTTTACTTTAGGCAACACAAAATTTTTAGTATTTAAAAACAAACTTGTGTCTCAAATGAATAGTGAATAGGACCTCTCTTTCCAGTAACGCGTCCCCTTACCCCATCCCACACCCCTGGTCGTCATAGTTAAGGGGAAGAAAAGGTTTCGGGCCCAGTAGGAAACAGGAACTGCTGCACCACAGTCCAGGGATTCACGAGTCCCGGCATCCCTCCTGCTCCCCGAGGGCTGCTGTTTGTTGCTCCAATCCGCATCTCCACCTCCTCCTCCAGCACTTGGTGAGGAAGTTCCCTCACTAGAAAGAATCTGTGAAAACATCGAGGTTTAGGGTAGAAGTCGTTATTTTCGTGTCTTCCTGAGAGCCCGCCTGACCCTGCCCAGCTCCCATCACTCTCGCTGAGCTTTGGGTTCTTCAGGGATAAAAGACTGTTAAGGCGTCCTCTAAGTCCTACACTTTGGAACGTCTTTCCTCGTGTGCTAGAAGATGCACTTTATTACAGAGAAATAGATCTCTCTAGAAAACCAGTTTTCGTCAGTGCCCGGCTAGCTCAGTCGGTAGAGCATGAGACTCTTAATCTCAGGGTCGTGGGTTCGAGCCCCACGTTGGGCGCACTTGATTTTTTTTTTTTTTTTCACCCTCTGTCTGTTTCCATTGACTCTGCTGTAGTAACTGTTCTTTTAAACTTTTGATAAATGATTCCAGAAATAGTTTCTACGAGCCCTAAATTCATCAAAAAAGAAGAATCAGGCCGAGGAGTCCAGCGTCTGTGAAGACCTAAGTTTTTCTAATCTATAGCTGACTCCTGGAACGAAGGTGAGACAGCTGCGCCGCTGAGAGGACGGAGTCCCGGGCCCTCAGGTTCCCTGGCAACCCAACCCTGACTCTGCCCCCAGAAGACGCCTCAGGCCGAGGTCAGATGGAAATACTCGTCCTCTGTTTGTTGGTGGGGGAGGGGAAATTCGGCTGAATTTTACTCCCTTCCCGTACGCAATACTTCCGCCACAGATGAGGTTTTAAAGGCCCTTCTTAGCTAGTTAAAGTATTCTCCGCTGGGAGCTGTAGGAGCGTCTGTCTGTGCTTTTTAGGTTTTGAAACGATCATCCTCAAAGTGCTATAAAATACAACTCCTTTAGTAACTTCCCGAAACAAAAAGAGGAGAGGGCCTTAGAAAAGGAATTGGGAAGGTAGAGGGGACCAGCGAAGAGCAAAGAGAAGGAGGAAGGAGGAGGAAGAGTACAGTAGGAGAGCAGGGAGTTTACAGCCGCAGTCTTAATTGATAGACACAGGAGGTCTCTCCAGAGTGCTGCGCCAGTGAGCTCTGAGATCGTTATTGATTCACTGGAAAACTGTTATGCCCCCAAAAGCCTGAAGCGGTTTGCCTCTCATTTATTTCTGCTAAATTATCTTTCTTTGTTGGGATGAGTGGTGTTGGTTAAGTTTGACCTGCAAGATGAGCCAAGCATGGCACCACTCAACAAATTTCTTCACCAGCTATCTTCAAAATAACCAGTACACACTAGGCCAATTACTCTCAAAGTGTGGTTCCAGAACAAGACATCTTCATTACCATGTGGGAACTTAAGAAAAATGCAAATTCTCAAGCCCCACCTTAGACCTTGCTGAATCAGAAACACGGAAGGTGATCCAACAATCTGTGGCGTAAGATTTCTAGGCGATTTTGGATGAATGCTCAAGTTCAGGAACCACAGCATCAGAGCAGTTTTCTTCCAAGATATCCCAAGGTATACAATGTTCTTGGATATGAGACTCAAAATCATAGAGGCAGAACCTCTTCTTCCCTGGGTGTCTGAATTTAACATCAAATTTAGTTTTAGTAAAACATCAAAAGACTTTTTTCTTTTTTATCCCAGCTAGACCTTATGATTCTTTTTTCTTTTTTTTTGAAACAGAGCCTCAAGTGCTGTGCGCATACAGCTCACGTTGTGGCAGGCGCCTGTAGTTCCAGCCACTCCTGAGGTTGAGGCAGGGGGATCACTTGAGCCCAAGAGTTTGAGGTTGCTGTGAATCTCCTATCAGGCAATATTTGTATAAAAAGGGAGGTGGTGAGAGCTGGGTAGGGCGGCTCATGCCTGTAATCCTAGCACTCTGGGAAGCCAAAGCAGGCAGATTACTTGAGCTCATGAGTTCCAGACCAGCCTGAGCCAAAATGAGACCCTGTTTCTACTAAAAATAGAAAAACTAGATAGGTGTTATAGTGGAAGCCTGTAGTCCCAGTTACTTGGGAGGCTGAGGCAACAGGATAGCATGAGCCCAGGAGTTATTCCACTGCGCTCTAACCTAGCAGACAACAAAACAAAAGGGAGATGGTGGTTACAGGAAATAATCTTACACTTTTACTTGTATATACAAGACATCCCTGGTATTATACCAGGAAATAGAAATTCCTATACTGAAAGGGCCCAGAACAGAGGTTAAAAACAGATGATGAAGTTCAAAACAGGAAGAATGAATAGAAGATTCTGTAAGGTTTGGGGAAAGGAGAGAAGGGATCAGTTTAGTACAAATAGCAAAGAATCATAATGGCATCTACTTTCTCTATAGTGTTGATGCCCTCCAGTCTATAACCATCAGGAACAGATTTAAATACAGCCAAATGAAGTTGGATTTATTGGCTCACTGCAACAGAGGAGACAGCACACACCATGGGGAAATTGTAGGGCATCTTAAAAATTTTTATCTAGAAGATGGGAGGAGTGGGGTAGGACTAAATGCATAATTGGTAGCATTCAGTCGCTATATGGCCCATGCAATGACTTATGCCTGTAATCCTAGCACTTTGGGAGGCTGAGGCAGGTGGATTGCCTGGGCTCACAGTTTCAAGACCAGCCTGAGCAAGAATGAGACCCTGTCTCTAAAAATAGCCAGGCATTGTGGCAGGTGTCTGTAGTCCCAGCTACTTGGGAGGCTGAGGCAAGAGAATTGCTTGAGCCGAAGAGTTTGAGGTTGCTGTGAGTTATGATGCCATGGCACTCTACTAAGGGTGAAAGTGAGACTCTGTCTTTAAAAAAATAGTTCATTTGCTATCAGTAGTTGAGAAAGGAGGACGTTGATCATATTTGTGATTTGTACTCTTCTGTTTGTGTTAAAACATGATTGTAAAATAGTCTTTTTTCCCCCACATAATGCAAAGTGGGGAGATGGGAGAAATTTCTCAAATCTACACCCCCTCTAGAAGTGGAGAGACAGAATTTTTAAAAACAGTTTGGTGTACATAGGATTAGGCAATCGGTGTTTGATAATTGGCTGGTTTCTGGGCAGAACTGTCAGTCCCTTGGTATGGGGCACTATTTGGGTGGGTCAGCCCCTCCACTGGAATGCAGTTCCTTGGGTGGGGGTGTTCAAGACAATTTGAGTCAGTTTCTTGGTCCAGGTGGCTCAGTCACTTGGAGTGCTGGACCTTGAAGGTATCTCAAAAACTACCCCTAGATTTTGGTAATGAGTGATATTTTCCTTAAATGGCAGTCGGGGTGAAGTCTTCTAAAATCCCTGAGAAGCAGGTTGACAGAATCAGGTCTGGGCATGACCAGGACCAAGTTCTGAGGGAAGTAGCGTGCTTAGCAAGGCTGGCAGTGAAATGGGGGCAGGCCACAGCCAGCCATCAATCCCAGGTTTGGGGCCCCAGGTGAAAGGGGGTTGAGTGCTGTGTGCCCAGAAATGAGACTAGAGAATGGAGGGGTCAGGCCAGGTTTAATGAAAGGGACAGAGACCTACCTGGGCAAAGCCAAAGATGGCATCTATCTTGAAATACTTTCTGATTGGCTCAGTGCCCGTAGCACAGTGGTTAGGGTGCCAGCCATATACACAGGGGCTGGTGGGTTCAAACCCAGCCTGGTCCTGCTAAACAACAGTGACAACTACAATAAAAAAAAATAGCCAGGTGGCTCGGTGCTTGTGGCTCAAGCAGCTAAGGCGCCAGCCATATACACCTGAGCTGGCAGGTTGGAATCCAACCCGGGTCTGCCAAACAACAATGATGGCTGCAACCAAAAAATAGCCAGGCGTTGTGGTGGTCGCCTGTAGTCCCAGCTACTTGGGAGGTGGAGGCAGAAGACTCGCTTGAGCCCAGGAGTTTAAGGTTGCTGTGAGCTGTGATGCCATGACAGGCATCTATCAAGGGTGGCATAGTGAGACTCTGTTTCAAAAAAAGAAAAAAAAATGCTCTTTGATTCTTTGATTATTGGTTGAGACAGTGACTTTGGCTAATGTTGGTGTTTTGCGGAAAAAAAAAATTTTTTTTAACAGAGTCTCACTCTGTTTGCAATCTAGAGTGCGATGGCCTCATCCTAGCTCACAGCAACTTTAAACTCTCAGTTCAAGCAGTCCTGCCTCAGCCTCCTGAGTAGCTGAGACAACAGGCCCATGCTACCACACCTGGCTAATTTTTCTATTTTTGCTCAAGCTGGTCTCCTCACCTCAAGCTCCCACCTTGGCCTCCTAGAATGATAGGATTACAAGGGTGGGCCACTATACCTGGCCATAGTTTTTAGTTTTGACATCAGAACATCATGGCTTACATGTCTGAGTCAGACCAGCTGTAAGATGACAGTAGTCAGGAGCTACTTTTTCTTTTTCAACCGTAACTATGGAAAATAGAAAACATGAAGCAACTGAAGGAGCCCGGCTCGGTGGTTCACACCTGTAATCCCAGCACTCTGGGAGGTCAAGACAGGCAGATTGGCTTGAGCTCAGGAGTTTGAGACCAGTCTGTGCAAGAGTGAGGACCTCCCCTCCCCCCCGCTAAAAATGAAAAACTGAGGCAAGAGGATCACTTGAGCCCAGAGTTTGCTGTGAGCTACGATATCACAGCACTCTACTGAGGGCGAAAAAGTGACACTTACTATGTGGCCCTCAGTAGAGTGCTGTGATGTCAGCTCACAATAACCTCAAACTCTTGGGCTTAAGCGATTCTCCTGCCTCAGCCTCCCAAGCAGCTGGGACTACAGGCGCCCACCACAATGTCCATAAATTTTTTGTTGCAGTCGGTTAGTTGGCCGGGCTGGGTTTGAACTCACCAACTGCAGTGTATGTGGCTGGTGCTGCAACCACTGTGCTATGGGCGCTGAGTCAAATTTTTTTTTTAATTAAAAAATTAAAAACTGCTCTGGGAGGCTGAAGTGGGTAGATTGTCTGAGCTCACAAGTTTGAGACCAGCCTGAGCTACAGCAAGACCCTAATCTCTAAAAATAGCCTGGTGCCTGTAGTCCCAGCTACTCAGGAGGCTAAGGCAAGAGAATTGCTTGAGCCAAGGAATCTGAGGTTGCTGTGAGCTATGACACCACGGTACTCTACCGGGGGGTGACAAAGTGAGATTGTCATAAATAAATAAATAAACTAAAAGAAAATCATTTCAACCTAAAATTTTCTATCTAGTAGAATATCACTTGGGCATATGAGTACAAAAGATATTTTCAGACATACAATGTAGTTCTTGGGCAACCTCTTTATAAAAGTTTTTAGAGGATATGCATCATCAAAAAGAAGAAGTAGGCTAGGTGCAGTGGGTCAGGCCTGTAATTCTACTGCATTGTGAAGCCAACGCAGGAACACTTGAGCCCAGGAGTTTTAGGTTGCAGTGAGCTATGATCATACCACTGGGGTAAGACCCTGTCTAAAAAAAAGGAAGGCAGGAACAGAGGGAGGGAAGGAAGAACGGAAGTGTGTGTGTGTGTGTGTGTGTGTGTGTGTGTGTATAGTGCCTGAAAAAGATAAGGGGAGAAAGACAAGAAAATCCTATAAACTTCTGGATCATAATTGTTTTTAAGTCCATAGGGACTATGACCCGCTTAAGCTCAAAGGCCAGGTCATGATTATAGGTTAATGACCTGCCTTGTGACTATGGCAGCCTAAATAAGTTTGAGTCAAAGCCTGGTTTGTCTGAAGTTTTTAATATACACTTATAAAGTGGGTGATAACTTTGGTATTATAAAGGTTCACAAAGTCATGCTTGTAAGAAAAAAAACAGGTTAGTATTTTTCTGCCTTTGGGAACTGGAAGCTTGAGTAGAGATGAGAATTTTCCCACTGCATGTGCTTTCTATAATCCTTTGATTTTCTATTGACCATACTCTTGTGGGTGTAAATGGACACACGCGCAGCACATGCCTTGAACCTCCTAGGAGAAAAGATCAATGAATTATACAATATCTGCTGCTAGTTTTATGTGACTTTTCTCAAGTCCTTGTGATCTGGTCACTATGAAGGACATTTTAGACTCTTGAGAAATGTGTTTTTATTGTTTTGTTTTGTTTTAGATAAGTCTCACTTTATTGCCCAGGCTAGAGTATCTGGAATATCTCTTCATGTTACCACCTGTTTTGAATGTTTTTGCTCCCAAGCCCCCAGTTCATATGTTGAAACCCTAACCCCCCAGGTGATGATATTAGGAGGTGGGGCCTTTGGGAAGTAAATAGGCTTAGATGAGGTGCTAAGGATGGGCCCACCATAGTGGGATTAATGCCATTATAAGAAGAAGAGACACTAGAGTTTTCTCTCTCTGTTGTGAGGATATCGTGAGAATTTGTTTCTGAGTGAGGGAGAGAGCCCTCACCAAGAACCAAATCTGCTGGCACCTTGATCTTGGACTTCCCACCCTCCCAATACACTGTGAGGAAATAAATGTGTGTTCCTTGGCTGGGTGTGGTGGCTCATACCTGTAATCCTAGCACTCTGGGAGGCTGAGGCAGGAGGCTCCCTTGAGCTCAGGAATTGGAGGCCAGCCTGCAGAAGAGCAAGGCCTATCTCTACCAAAATTAGACAAAATTTGGCTTGGCCCATAGCACAGTGGTTATGATGCTGGCCACATGCACCAAGGCTGGTGGATTTGAAACTGGCCTGAACCAGCTAAACAACAATGACAACTGCAACAACAAAAAAAAATCCAGGCATTCAGGTGGGCGCCTGTAGTCCCAGGTACTTAGGAGGCAAAAGAATCACTTAAGCCCAAGAGTTTGAGGTTGCTGTGAGCTGTGATGTCACGGCACTCTACTAAGGGTGACATAGTGAGGCCTTGTCTCCAAAAAAAAAAAAGACAAAATTAGCTAAGTATGGTGGTATGGAGCTACTTGGGAGGCTGAGACAGAAGTATCCATTGACCCCAGGAGTTGGAGGATACAGTGAGCTATGACACTGCTATTTTACTACACTCTACTTAGGGTGACAGGGAGACTCTGTCTCAAAAAAAAAAAAAAGTCTGTTGTTTAAGCCACCTAGTCTATGGTGCAGCAGACCAAGCTGATTAAGACATTCAAATCTCTGAAAGGATTAAAATAAGAATTTATTCAACCATAGTTAAATCTTCTATTTTCTTTGCCCAGCCCCCCAGAAAGATGGTAAAGCAGACTTCATTCAAGTGGGGGGGGGGCATGGCAATAGGTCTAGGGACCACTGCAACAAGGTCTCGTAATGGGAGAAAGATATTGGATTCACCTCCCTCTCTTTCTATTTTCTGACAGATTTTCTTCAGCTACTTGCCTACCTCAGCTCACCAGATATTTCCTAGCAAGTACCACAGACCAGCATAGACCAGACAATTCTATAAGAGCAGTAGAATAGCCACTATTATGAAGTTCCCCCAATAAAGTTCTAATGCAATCTATCCTCTTATTGCCATAAGAAAATTTTTTAAAAAGATCCGTTGCCAGACCAAGGAGTCTGTTCACCTGGTCACCCAAGCCAATCAACAGAGAAGTGGATGAGAGATTAACAGTTTCACTTTTATTTACAAAAAAGCCAGCAATTCTGGAGAGCAGAGATATCTCCCTAAAGAACTTGCTGTCCTGTTTCCCTTTGTTACTTTTTATTCTCACAGTAAAAGTAAACAGCAGCAATGTTATTAATCATCGTAGTCTATGTGAAACAGATCCCCCCTCATAGGGTACAAGGTTACATAGTGTCTTCCTATTTTTAAGTGGTTATATCTTCAAAGCATTTTTATTCTACAGTAAATTTATAGCTAGTCAACATTTCACTGGGTGCACAGAGTGCCCTGGGTCTTTGACTGGTACCACGGAGTCCAGTTCCCTAACTTCTCTGTGACATAGGACTTGGAAGTGAAACAATCTGCAGATGTTGGCAGGTGGGCTCACCCAGCCTTGTTAGGGGCTGACCAGCAACACCCTCCATGAAATGGCTGTTCAGGTTAACAGTAGCTGGTCAACAGATCCATGATCTCAAATCTCAATAAGGGAGGCACCTGTGGCTCAGTGAGTAGGGTGCTGGCTCCATATACTGAGGGTGGAAGCTAAACTGCAACAACAACAACAAAAATAGCCGGGTGTTGTGTCGGGCACCTGTAGTCCCAGCTACTCAGGAGGCTAAGTCCAAGAGCTGGAGGTTGCTATGAGCTGTGATGCCACAGCACTCTACTGAGGGTGACAAAGTGAGACTCTGTCTTTAAAATAAATAAACAAAAATAAAATCTCAGTCCAATGAAAATTTTCTTCCCTTCCTAATTTTTATTTGGCTCATGACTAACACTAAGCTAAATAAAAAGTATCACTCTGGCAGCACCCATAGCTCAGTGGTTAGTGCACTGGCCACATACACCAAGGCTGGCAGGTTCGAACCTGGCCTGGGCCAGCTAAACAACAATGACAACTGCAACAACAGCAACAAAAATAGCCTAGTGTTGTGGCGGGTGCCTGTAGTCCCAGCTACTTGGGAAGCTGAGATAAGAGAATCGCTTAAGCCCAAGAGTTTGTGGTTGCTGTGAGCTGTGATGCCACAGCACTCTACCCAAGGGCAACAGCTTGTGACTCTGTCTCAAAAAAAAAGTGTCACTCTGGATGATTACTTTTGGATTCTTCCTCAGCGGCTCAAATTTGGGCTCTCTGTCACAGGAACAATGGGAACATCCATTGTTATCACCTTTACAATCAGATGAATCCAACCTCAAGTCTCTCTTGTGAACCACTTTTCCAGAATGTGCAGGAGTCAAGAGAACAAAGGAAAACATTACAGCACCAACCCCTCACCTATAAGATTCAGAACAGTGTGGGAGTCCAACAAACAATAGCACTCCCCAAACAAAAGGGATAGGTTTGTATTGCTATTACATGTTAAATGCCAGAAAAGAGTAGTCTCCCAGAATGTGGAAATATGACTTAGGTACAATTTCTTTGGAGGTCAGCTAGGCATGAATTAGCAAAATAAGAAATGCAAAAATACTTTGATCAAGTGAGTCCAGTTCTAGGAATCTATTTTAGGAAATCCTTGCCCAAGTGATAAAGAATATTTGTATAAGCATGTTCTCTGAATAATTATAATAAGCATTGGAAACAATTTCATGTCCATAGAGTTATTTAAAAGGCTGAGACAAATAAAGAAAACGGAGATGACGATCCTCTGAAGATAATTTTGTAGCTAATGTTTAATGAACATACTAAGTGCCCAAATGCTTTATATGAATTTCTCATTAAATTTTAGTGTACCCCTTCCGGACAGTGGTTCATGCCGGTAATCCTAGTACTTTGGGAGGCTGAGATGGGCAGATTGCTTGAGCTAAGGACTTGGAGACCAGCATTAGCAAGAGTGAGACCCCATCTTTAAAAAACAGCTGGGCATTGTGGTGGGTGCCTGTAAGTCCCAGCTATTTGATTTGGGAGGTTGAGGCAAGAGAATTGCTTGAGCCCAAGAGTTTGAGGTTGCTGTGAGCTATGAAGCCATACCACTCTACTGAGGACAAAATAATGAAACTCTGTCTCAAAAAAGAAGTTACCGTAACCCATTAGGGAAATAAATACAATTTGTTCAAAGTTAGATTGTGACAAAACCAATTTCCATCCTAGTACTTGAAGCTTCACTACAAGTGAAGACTGGAGTTTTCTTATTTTTTAAAAATTTTATTTATTTATTTATTTATTGAGACAGAGTCTCACTTTGTCACCCCTGGTAAAGTGCCCTGGGGTCATAGCTCACAGCAACCTCCACTCTTGGGCCAAGCAATTCTCTTGCCTCCCCACACACACAACGCCTGGCTATTTTTAGAGATGGGGGTCTCCTTCTTGCTCAGGCTGGTCTCAAACTCAAGAGCTCAGGCAACTCGCCTGCCTTGGCCTCCCAAAGTGCTGAGATTACAGGTGTGAGCCATCACACCCTGGATTCTTATTTTTCTATTCTGGGAATTTTCAGGTTTCCAGGGATATGCAGTTGTAATATCCCTGCTTCAGGAGGAAGTGGGGTCTCTAGGGTAAGGTCTGAAATCCCAGATGTGGTATGTATTGAAAAACTGTTTTTGATGAAATATTCCCTTTTTTAGGAAGCTTTGTGGAACTGGGGTCTTCCACCATCATATTTCAGCATCTGATTTACAATCCACATATGTCCAGAGGGCTCCAAGGAATAAAGTCTTGAAAAGAAGACCTGAAGTTAGAAAGAACCTTTGGGCCCTAGCCACCAACCTTCTGGCTAACAGCTGAACATATGCTAACCGATTGCGCCAGAGAGATGCTGAGACTCAGCACATTTGACTCATTTGCTGATCCCAGAAACTGATTTTTAATCTCTAGCTGCAGATATCATTGTACATTTCTGGCCTCTCCAATGCCATACCTTCCAGGGACCAGGGACGCAGGAGAAACTGAAGCCAAGAGCCGTGTCATCGGGCATGTTCAGACAATTTGGACAATATATGGGGTAGGAGTCAGCTGGCAGATTCCAACAGCCAAACTCCAGATCCACAGCTTTCTCCGCCCGCTCCTCTGCAGGAGACAACCGCAGCTTCCCTGGCTGGGATCACCCAGTTGCCATTCTTAGCTCCGCTTTCCCCCATGCTCCCATTCTCCTCAGACCTGGGCAGGTGGACGCGCATGATAAGGACCAGAACTTGACTGTGTCCCCCCTGCACCATCTTCCCACCTTCTGGTCTTCTGAGATAGGCTCTACACTGCAGGAACCTGAGGTGCAGCCTTTTCGCCCACCCTGGCATCTAAGAGGTGTCCAGTAAACCGCTGGGTGAATTAAGGCTTTCTGCGCGGGGTAATTTTAGGGGAACCGAACCAGGAATTCCCAGTATGGGCATTAAACTTCCGGACCTGGCATATAGTCTGGTGGGTACAATGTGCATTGCTCCCGTGTTGGATTCACCGAAGGCCCTGACTTCACCATAATGCAATGTATCAATGTAGCAAAATTGCGATTGTACCCCGTGAATGTATGTAATTAAAAAATAAGTGAGGGGGGAAAGAGAACATATTGCTTTCTCCAGTGAGCACTCGTAGGAAGGGCAGAGAAAAATAAACACCAACTATAGCCAGTGCCAGTTGCAGAAATGAGGACTGTTAATACATAGGGGCATTTCTTCTTTGTTTTGAGCTAAATACACTTAGGTATGTAATAACCAGGATTTTTCTCTTCTCTCCTATCCCCCTACAAGCTAATATGTGTTCATTAGTAGACATTTTTACCTCAGGATTTAAATTACAGGACATCAAGTGCAAAATGTATGCGACTCAGCTAGAAAAGGAACGAACATTTAAAGATAAGGGACTTTATCCTCATTTGGGTAAAGGTTTAGCATATTTTCAATTAGAAAAGTACGGTTTTATTATTGTTTTTATTTGAAAGTTAAGTAAGTATGGCTTTACAAGGAGGAGAAAGGAAGAGGAGGAAGGTGTATATGGATGTGAAGCAAGGAGAAGTGGACGGTGGTAAAATTGTAATGTGAGGATTTTGCTAAGCTGGAGATCTATGGCCAAGAATTCCCATCACTGCTTAGTTCTAGGTTAGCTGGGGCCACAGGAAGCATTTGGAAGGTGGAATCCAGGTGGCTGCCTAACTCCCTTGTACACTGGGAAGGGCAGGGCGGGACGGAGGGCCCGTTTACAGCAAATGTATCTTGTCATCGGCCAGCTGACACACCTGTGGGTGTGTGGGCTGGCTTACAGCGACTGCAGCTCCTACCTGATTTTTCCTCAGCTTCCCCTGAGCCTAGGACTAATAGGTGTTTTGCTTCTTAAGGAAGAGCATCTCTTGCTACTTACTCCGAACATTAGGGTTGGAAGTCTGGAAGCGACGAGAGACGCGAACGACTTCTCGCCCTTCTTTCCATGTGGGTTTGGATAATTCGGTGTGTCAGCAGAGGCGCAGCCCTCAATTCCAGACACGCTGTGCGGCATCTAGTCCGGTCAGAGAACTTAAGGAGACTCCATCTAAGAGTCGAATTTTGGAGATACGAAGCTCTAACAAAGGAAAGAAAGGGCACAGCCATGTAAAACTATCAATCAGGAAAACCCAAAAGCAAGCAGACAGACCTCGTGCTTAGCCTCAGGGCTCCTACTCGCCGTTTCCCGATTACTCGCCAGAGGCCCGGACGTTCGGGTCGGTTTGCTTCCGACCTGCCAGCGTCGCCACTGTCCCTATTCCCCCACCGGCTCTGTAAGCTTCCGAGGCCACGCGGGTCTAAGAGCCAAGTCCCCG
>CAUYQV010053410.1:0-13250 GCA_963574575.1 Galagoides demidoff | reverse complement strand
GAATCCCCAGCCCGGGCCCGCCAAACAACAATGATGGCTGCAACCAAAAAATGGCCGGGCATTGTGGCGGGTGCCTGCGGTCCCAGCTACTTGGGAGGCGGAGGCAGGAGACTCGCTTGAGCCCAGGAGTTGGAGGTTGCTGTGAGCTGTGATGCCATGGCACTCTACCCAGGGGGATAGCTTGAGGCTTTGTCTCAAAAAAAAAAAAAAAAAAGAAGAAGAAGAAGAAAGGGAAGGCGAGGCCCTTTGCAGTGAAACCTTGGGTCCAGAAGAGTGATTGGACCTGACCTTGAGACTGTTTTTAAGGAAAGCTTTCATTATTTGCAGCACTGAGACCGTAACTACAGCTCTTTAATGTGTCTTTAAAAATCAAGTTCCTCTATGGATGACCTGGGTTGTGTTTCGGAGCATATTATAATGAAAATGTATATTTTGGAGTTAAAAACCAAAACATGATTTGCTTTGAACTTCATTTCTTAAACTTCAAATATGAGCATATCACATGAAATGGAAACAGCTTAGAAAGAGTCACAAAACAGAAGCCCCTTCCACTGACACGTTAAAATGAGGGAATTCTGCGGCACCCTGCTGCCTGAAAGCAGCGTGGAGTGATGAGGAGAGTGCACGGGCTGCGATCAGGAAAGCAGACACAGCGAATCTCAGCTCTGCTGTTCCAGCACAGATATCTGCTTGTCTAGCCTCAGCCTCAGTTTCCCCATCTCTCGCGGGGTTGGTGTGAGATTCCTGGCACAGTGCCTGGTTCGGCATAGGTGCTCAACAAGTGTGTTGAGAATAGAAATACTGCTCAAGAGGATAGTCTTCATGTGCCACATTTGCAACTGCCTTTTGAAAAATGTATAATTATTTTCCAATTATCACATTGAAAAAATGTGCTCTGCATAAGAAAATTCAGCATACGGACACATAAGAAGTAAAATCTCCCTTCGGAGACAAGGATCGTTAATTATATGTTTATCCTTTTAAACCTCTTCCCATTTGCTTGCAAAAACATACATCTGTATGTATCCACAGACATATTTTTTTCCTACACACATTTGCTGTCCTACTAAACATGGTTCCTTGTCTCTGATCTTGTCTGAGGTCATTTGTTCTTTTGAATGGTCCTGTGATGCGACGGCAGTACAGCGTACTTAGTCATTCTCCTATTCCTAGGCTTTTAGGCTATTCTATTTTTCATTCTTTCATTCTATAGCAAACACGTCTGTGCATTTATTTCTGTATGTGGGTCTGGATATTTCCGTAGGATAAATTTTTAGATGTAAAACTTTAGGCCATAAGGCATTTAATTTTTGTTACATCTACCAATTTTACCTCTGAAAAGGCTATTTTCAGTTTAAACTGCCTTCAGTGGTCTGAGTTCAGTTCCCTACTTAGAGTAGACAAATGTTTTTCAAACTATTTTTTTCTATGCTAAATTCTGAATTTGCAAAAGGCTGTATTTTTGTGTTGTTTCCTTTGCTGGTATTTAGGGAGCATCTTTGGGAGCCAGGTGGAGGAATTGCAGGGGAGACGCACCCAGGTGGATTAGCCTTGACCTTGACCCTCAAAGTTTGGGGTGGGAACAGCAGGCAGGTGGCTAGAAAGTGGCAGAAGCCTCAGGGTCCCCAAGCTGGAAAAGATGCCTGCAAGGGTGTTAGATTCATCTTTGAGCCCTGGTACTGCCTTCAGCAACTTGGGAGGTTCACTTCCTGGCATCCACACTAGATAAAAGCTGGGACATGAAGGTTGGGGGCAGCAGCGTGTGAGCCTGGTGTGCCCGGAGCAGAGCTGATTGGAAGAGGCCACCAGTAGAAAAGAGCCATTTGTTCTGAGAGCCTCCAGGTGCCCCTGCTCTTGGTTCTAGAGGCTGATGACACCTTTCACACAGTACTGAGCCTCCACAGGACACCATGTTAGGACCCTGAGGAGGGGGAATTCTTGTTCTTAGAACAAAAACATTCTTTTTCCAGATATTTCCTTCCACATAATTCTTGGGATGGTTGTGTGGATGGTGTTAATAGCTATCAATAGGAGAGAGCTACTTGAGAGTGATTTTGAATGGTGGCAGCTATCAGATTCCTGGTTCCTGTGTATATCATTCCACAAGCTTTCCCCCTTATACCTCTTCATTAAACAAAACAAAACAAAAACAATTCTGTGCTATGACACTCAGAAATACAAAATGTGACGGTGGTAGAGTTGGGAAGCCCAGCCGTGTAGAAATTGAAGGACTCCTCACTCGGGAACTGTACTCACTTCTCACTCTGACTTTGACAAGGCCCTCCGAGTTTGAGTTTTCCCATTTTCCATCTGAAATGGGGGTGCTGGTTCCATGTGCAATGAGCTGGTTATCAGAACCAGATAATGCAGAAGGTTTTGTGGACTGTGAAGTGAAGGAGGGAGTGTTCTTGTTAGCTTTTTTTTTGTTATGTTTGGGTTGGCCCTGGGCAGGTGATCACTCCTGGGCCGGTAGGGATGCCACCTTGGGCCCATGGTGGTTTTGCTCCTGCTGGGTCTCTTGAAGGTACTCTTGCAGGTCTCCTTAGAGAACCATTGGACTGCATGCCTAGTTCTTTGATGGCAGATAGCTCCTCCCTGCACTGTGATAAAAGGATTTTCTTCCAGGTCTGACTCTGAGTTGATCCATGCTTTGCAGGAACTCTGCTTGTTGAGAAGGAAACTGCCAGCCCAAGGACCACGTGCTGGGGGGGAGGGAGGGCTCTTCAGGGAGGCATGTATTAGTTAGGGTTCTCCAGAGGAACAGAACCAATAGGGGTATATGAAAAGAGACTTTATTTATAAAGATTAGCTCACACAATTATGGAAACTGGAAAGTCCCCAGATTTGCCAGTTGGCAAATTGGAGACCCAAGAGAACCAGTGGTTTAATACTAGTCCAAGTCGGAAGGCCTGAGAACCAGGAGAGTCAATGGTGTGGTTCAATTCTATAGGAAGGAAATGGCCAATGTCTCAATTCAAGGCAGTTAGGGAAAAGAATTCTCTTACTCAGAGGGGGGTCTACCTTATTGTTCTTTGCAGGCCTTTAACCAATAGGATGAGACCCACCTACAATGGTGGGGGGGGGGGGTTGCAATCTGTTTTTTACCAGTCTACCAATTTAAATATTGACTTCACATGGAAACACTCATAATAACATCTGACCAAATATCTGGGCATCCCATAGGCCAGCCAAGCTGACATATAAAGGGAACTATCCCAGACAGGATGGCACAACTTTGTATTGGAGTAGACTGACTTCTCACTGGGTTCTTATATATGGTGGTTGAATTTTGGAGGCATTTGTTGGTTAGGATGCTGAGGTTTTCAACCCAGGCATTGGTAGGATAGGTGCTCTGGTACATGTCCCCTTCCTCTTTCATATGCCATAGGGCTGGAACCAGACGTGTGTGAAGATCCACTCCTTAATAAAATCAGAAGGAGGGACTCTGGAGTCACAAAGGCCTCCGAGGTTGTCTGGTTCAACCTCTCTCACTTCACCTGCTAGGAGTGTTACCCCTGATGGAGCAGGTCCCCAGCCAGGGTCACACAACTGGTGAGCAGAGAGGCAGGTTGGCCCTGGGAAAGCAGCTTCATCATCACTATCCAGAAGACAGAGGTTGTCTGTATGTCTCTGGAGGGATTAGTTCCTGTCTTGAAGCAGTTCCAAAGTCAGGAAGTCTGGGCAGAACCCTCGCCAGATCTCAGCAAGTTGTTTCCGCCAGGGCATCTGTGCTGGCCCAGGGCCCAATGCCAGCATCACCCTCAGCTTGAGGCAGTAACCCCATGACTAGTCCCAGGTGTGCAGATGGGGTTTGGCCAGCTTGGCTGGGTGTCCGTGTGTGGGGTGCTGTGGTATAGGTATAGGACCATCAGATAGAGGTAAAGGGAAGGGTCATGTCCAGAAGGAGGGCCCTGGCTCTGCCCTGGGAGGCTGGCATCCTGCACCACTGCCAGTTTGTAATCACTAAGTGCCAGCCAGATGGGGACCAGTATGAGGTGGCTGCTCCTTTTACGTACTAAAATGTGCAGAGTACCACTTTGACGGGCAATCCTCTTCCTCATGACATCTTTGCCCTCCTGCCAGACTGTCTGACGTAATGTGGTCAGATAAACCTGCATGTGGTCAGATAAACTTCAGGGCTGGGAGGGAATCCCGAGAAGGCCCCAGTTGCCCTGACTGATGAATAGCTGACAAGAGAAGGAAGAAATGACTTTCCTCTTAACCTGGCAGGGCAAGGACTAAGCTGGAGCCAGGCGTGGGCTCCTCCGGGGCTCAAGTCCCTCTGACCCCCACCTCCCGGCCTATGTCTGTGTTCTTTTGTGCCTGGTGGAGTAGAAGGAGCACCAGCTTGGGTTGGGAGGGCAGGGTACACAGCTGCACAGTGGAGAACGTGGAAATCTCGGTGAAATCAGGGCCTCCAAAGCTCACTCCAGGAGGTTCCATGAGAATGGCGGGTGGAGCTGCTTGGTAAGTGGTGAGGCCCCCACGGGGTAAGGGCTGTAGTTGTGACTGGTCTGGCATGAAAGACGCCTGTCCCCCTGCAGCTTTGACTCATTAGTGTGGCTCTAGGCTTCTTTGGAAGCTGAGACCTCTCCCATGCCCAGCAGACTGGAAGATCGTGTCAGTGGGTTGCTGGTCCTCCATACAAGCATGGTCCTTCAATCCTCAGAAGACACAAGTCAGACTGCACATCTGGCTCTTATTTGCTGACACCCCAGGATGTCCCTATTAGATCCAGGCCTCTGTCTATAGCCTGGGGGTCTGGGGACATCTGCCCCTTTAGGGTTGGCCTGAGGGTACTGGTGCCACCTGTGTTATCCTGAACTCTGCCCCTCACCCCGGTGGAAATGCCTGCATTCCACATTTGACAGCTGTTCACAGGATTGTGTTTTTCTTTCTGGGGCCCAGGGCATCCTCTGTCCACTTATTGAAAGGGCAGAGAGGGCCCAACCTTCAGATTATCAGTAACTGATGACCGCACCCAGTGCTTCTGCCAACTTTGAAAAGGATTTTTGAGTGTAGAAAGCACAAACCCGATTAAGGCTGCTGGTCCATCTTTCCCAATTTCCTGCCCTTTGGAGCCTATCCCCCTTGTCCTGGTGTCCAGAACCTCCGCTGCCTGGCCTCGCTATCTTCGGGAGGCCTCTCCCATTTCCATCTACTTCAGGAGCACCAGGCATATAGCAACAGGAACTATTTGATTTTACCTCCAAGTGCCCGAGACCTTGTTCATGCTTGTCCTGCCTGCGCTGCCGTTTTTGTGACCTAACCTCCTCTTCTGTAATCTTCCTCCTCCTTGCATGTATTCTACTCCTAGGCCCAAACTTTGCTGTTGGTGACATGAGGTGGGTTCTTTGGCTTCCCCAACCCTCGCAGGGTATCCTGTCATAAGAACTTGAGATCCTATGAAATGTCACCTCCTCCCTGAAGTTTTACTGAATTTCTGGTACTAGATTTGCTTTCTGACGCCACTGAGCAGCCGATGTATGTACCTCTTTCAGGCACCTGGGGTCATTCGGGACTGGGTGAGTCCCAGCTTAGCCTCTGTGCCCTTCTGAACTTCTGTTTCTGCATTGTAAAAATGCAGTCAGTATAACTCCTGCCTTGCTGTGTATCTGGGAGATGAGGAATAATTTGTTCCCAGTGCCTAGGACAGTGCCTGGCACAGGTAGGCACTCAGTATGTATCTTATTATTATTATTGTATTTATTTATTTTGAGACAGAGTTTCACTTTGTCGCCCTCGGTAGAGTGACGTGGCGTCACAGCTCGCAGCAACCTCCAACTCTTGGGCTTAAGCAATTTTCTTGCCTCATTCTCCCAAGTAGCTGGGACTACAGGTACCTGCCACAGCACCCAGCTATTTTTTGTTATAGTTGCCCCTGCTTTTTTAGCTGACTGGGGCCAGGTTCGAACCAGCCACCCTCAGTATATGGGGCCGGTGCCCTACTCACTGAGGCACAGGCGCCGCCCAGCATATGTCTTCTTATTATCATAGGACAGTGGCATCCTGATTCTCCCACTAAGCCGTCTGTTCTCTGAGAGGGGGGAGCCTCATCGAACACCATGGAGGCACTCAGTGTCTGGCCCAGGGTCCAGCGGGGCTCCTGGCAGGGGCACAGTGGGTATTGGAAGAAGAAAGGCAGGCAGCCTCCCGCCTTGCCTGTGAAATTGAGTCTTGAAAAAAGCTATCTTCTAAGAAAGTGGCTCTTTTAAATGGAGGCCCACTCACTCCCGGCCTTGGCCCCCAGAGCAGCAAGCTCGCCTCAGTGAGTCTCCACAGGGGATGGCGCCAGAACTCGGACCAGCAGCGGCCCAGAGGCCTCTGCACGCAAAGGCAGTCACTGGAAGATGCAGAGTGACGGGCAGGGCTGAAGGGCTCAGGGGTAATTGTGAAGAGCACCCGCACACTCTGTGGCAAGACCCATGTAGCCTTTAAATCATGATGAAAGTACATTTGTTGTCACTAGGTGTGTGGACTGTCTCCCCTCTGGTACTTCAGGCCAGAGGTGCTCTAGAAGAGACCCTGTCATTGCACAGATGACCAAGGAAGGGAGCAAGCCCAGGCTTCCTGACTCTAGGGCTGGGCCTTCATCTCATCTTTGGGCTGAGCCTAAAAGATCAAACAGCAAGGTTCTGGGCGGCGACAGGCTTGGCTCTGCTTCCAACATGACGTTCTTGTCCCACAGCCCTGCTCCCACAGAGCTCCCCTCTGTCACTTGGGTGTTTCTGTGCATGTCTGGGAAAGAGATGGCAGAAGAGCTCCAATTAGGCAGCCTACTCGCTTCTAGACAGCTCCGGAAACTAGACTAGATAGAGGAGGAGGAGGTGGGGCTTCCTGCCTGTGTGATGTTGGGGTTGTCTCCAGGCTCCATTCCTGCCCTCTGTGGCCTTGCTGACCTGAGTGTCCACCCCAAAGGACTCCTGCTATCCCGAGCCACCCACCTTCAGCCTCCAAAGGACCCCTGAACACAGATGCCCTTGAAGCACCAGTTAAGAGGAGGGTCCTTCTCCAACAGATGTTTGAAGAGTTCAGATGGGGAGAAACTCCTGTCTCTTCCCTTTGATGTGGTACCCTTGAACTTGGCTGGTTTTCACTGCATGTCTAATTAGAAACAGCCAGCCTGCCACTCCTGTGGAGCTCATCACTCAGACTGTGGTGCTGGGTGTGCTTTTAACACCTCAGAGACCAAACTGAAATAGATGCCCTGCCTCCAGAAGATAAAAAACAAGACAAATTGATAAAAGAAATGTCAGAAAACTGGACAAGGCCGGAGGAGCCTTGGTCCTGGAGTCAGGGGTCCTAGGGCCTAGTCCTACTGTCTCCCCTGCCCTAGGCCTTAGTTTTCTGATCTATGAAACTGGATGAATAGACAGTCTCAAGACCTCCCCTGTATGTTTCCCTAGAGCTGACCAGAGCATGGCTCCCACATGGTGGGGGCGGGGGAGGAATTATATCACCAAAGCAGCACTGACATCAGAAGTTGTGGACGCAGAGTTGGAAATAGACTCAGCGGTTAATGCTGAAACCCATTTCTAATGCAGGGGGTTGGCCTGTAAGGTTTTAATAAACAGAACTTCTGAGACTCTGGGGGCAAAGGACAATCTCAGAGGAGGAGGGGTCTTGGATAGGGCTTGCAGGAAGCCCCCAGTAATGGTGATTGGAATAATATTCACAGAATGCTTTCTGTGTCCCAGGCACCATTCTGAATAGTTGACATATGTAGGTTCATTGAACCCCTGTGACATCTCTCTGAGGTGAGTACTGTTGTTCCCTTTCTCGACGTGAATAAACTGAGGCAACTTGCCCCAAGTCACCTGCTGGTGCCAGGATTCAGGCCTGGCAATCTGGCGAGATCAGTGTTTCTATCCGACACACCTGTCAGTTCACCTGGATGCAGGGCTTTGCCCCACTCCAGGTGGCTGGTATGGGGCAGCTTGTCAAAGTACCTGGTTCCAGTATGCAGTTCCTTCCTGACACCAGCTCAGGCTCTAGGTCTTATCTGTCCACAACCCTGGCATTCCCAGTGGCTGCAAAGACACGTGGGAGAGGTCAGATGGCTGGGGATGCTGGTTACAGTTAAGAAGTAGCAACGGGCCTGGGAACGGAAGGCCACACATCCCTACTGGGTTCTGCCACCCTATCATTTGGGAGTGGTGTGAATTCCAAGGCAAGCCCCGCTGGGAAAATGGGAGGTGAGGGGCGTATAGGCTGGCGTCTGTCATTTCCAGTGTGGCTCCTACACATCTGTGCCAGCCTCTCTCCATCCAGCTCCACCCTGCCTAGAGGTTCCAAGGCACCTGTCCTATGGCATTTAATGCCATCCAGAAACCCACTTCCGCCCATCTACAGCTTCATCTCCCACTGGGCACCTGTAAGGCTGCTAGCCCCCCAAGCAGCCTCACATACACCTTAGACCTTTTAATCCTTGGGCCTCTGCCTCAGTTCTTTCTCCATCCAGTGCCCATTTTCTCTGCTGCTGCTTTTTATTTGATTTTATTTATTTATTTTTTTTTTTGTAGAGACAGAGTCTCACTTTATTGCCCTTGTGGTGACCCCCAACCATAAAAATTATTTTCATTGCTACTTCTTAACTGTAATTTTGCTACTGTTCTGAATCGTAAATATCTGATATGCAGGATGTATTTAGGTGACCTCTATGAAAGGGTCATTCAACCCCCAAAGGGGTCACGACCAGAGGTTGAGAACCACTGCCTTAAGCCAGAGCCTACTCCAGAGCAAGTCCCTAACTCCAACTCCATGGCAGCAGGGTGGAGGAAGGAGTGGAGAAAGAAAGTTGGAAGCTAGCAGAGATTGGTTCATAAGAGTTAAAGAAGCCATCTCCGTAACAGAAAAGTACAAAGTGAAGCAGCAAATTATGCTGAAGATCTAGCTAAGAGCATTGATGAAGGCAGCTACACCAAACAAGTTTTCAATGTGGAAAAAACAGCTTTCCGTTGGAGAAGGTTGGTTAAACAGCAGCAGTTTGAGAGGACTAACTGCAATTTTGTAAGAAGATCTTCTATAGGCAAAATGCTGTCAAAACAGCATCACATGCTACGGAGAATAATGACAAACTTCATTGCTGTCTTGTTGTAAGAAATTGCCACAGCCACCCCAACCTGCAGCAGCCACCACCCTGAGTAGTCAGCAGCCATCAACATCTTGTGAGACTGTCCACCAGCAAAAAGGGGATCATTAGCATTTTTTAGCAGTAAAGGCATATATATTGTTTTTTAAGACAATGCTTTTGCTCATTTAATACATTACAGTATAATAGAAATATAATCTTTATCTGTACTGGGAGACCAAAAAATTTATGTGACTCACTTTACTGCAATATTCACTTTCTTATAGTGGTCTGGAGCTGAACCCACAATATCTCCAAGGTATGCCTATACGTAAACAAGGCTATTAAAATGGAAATCAAAAGCTTTGGTTTTTTGTTTGTTTGTTTGTTTTGTTTTGTTTTGAGATAAAGTCTCAAACTGTCTTCCTGGGTAGAGTACTGCGGCATAATAGCTCACAGCAACCTCCAACTCTTGAGCTCAAGCGATCCTCTTGCCTCGGGTTTTCTATTTTTAGAAATGGGGCGGGGGTCTTCACTTTTGCTCAGGCTGGTCTTGAACTCATGAGCTCAAGCAATCTACTCTCCTTGGGCTCCCAGGCATGTTAGGATTATAGGCAGAGAGCCATTGCACCAGGGCCAAAATCAAAATCTTTGTATAAGAAAGGGTGAGTGAATCTATCCATTATATAAGTTAAGATAGTTCTTAATGTTAAGCATCAAAATAGACACTGAGTTCCCTGGCAGCCAAAGCAAAAATAGGGAGGTACACAACAGGAGCTCTCCTTCACTGCTGGTTGGGAGTGCAAGCCCGTTTGAAAAACAGTTTGGAATAAGAAGTTAAACATACTCTTAATCTGATCCAGCCTAATACTTACTCAAAGGAGTTCAAAACTTAGAGTCACACAAAATACCACACACAGTTATCTATAGAGGCTTCATTCATAATTTGTAATACTTAGAAATGACCATAATGCCCTTCAGTGGGTGAATGGATAAACTGGTGCATCCAGATGATGGAATATTATTGAGTGCCAAAAAGAAATGCGCTGTCAAGCCATGAAAAGATATGAAAGAGACTGAAATGCATGTTACTAAGAGAAGCCAGTCTGAAAGGTCACATACTGTGTGAGTCCAGCTCTATGACATTCTGTAAAAGGCAAAACTATGGGGTTGGAGGGATGAATGGGCACATTTGTCCAAACCTGTAGAATGTACAACACCAAGAGTAAACCCAAATGTCAACGGGGGGCTTTGGGTGATGATGTGTTGTGTATCCTCATCAACTGTAACAAATACGCCTCTCTAACGGGATGTGGGTAACGGGGGGGAGGACGTGCACATGGGGGGCTGGGAATGTATTAGATTTCTCTGTACCTTCCACTTAATTTTGCTATGAGTCTAAAATTGCTCTAAAATACAAAGCCTGCCCTTTTTTTTTTTTTTTTTTTGCAGTTTTTGGCCGGGGCTGGGTTTGAACCTGCCACCTCTGGCAAATGGGGCCAGCGCCCTACTCTCTTGAGCCACAGGCACCACCCTATAAAGCCTGCTTTTTAAAGGAGGGGGCACAGAGTGAATCCTAGAGCAAAGTGTAGCTCATTGTGCACTAGGAGATCTCTAAACCCCCATCAGACAGATGCCCTCAGGATTGTCACCTGCTCTTTCCCAGCCTTTGCCTTCTCCACATTCCTTGGGCAGCACGCCTGTCCGGCCCTCCAGCTAAAAAAAAAAAGTAGGTATGGCGCATGTTCTTTCCAGCTGAATGTGCCCAGGCAGACTCTTGAGCCTTTCCTTTCTGATTTAAAGAAAGTGCTTTATTTTTCAGTTCTTTTTTCCATATGTATTTCTACTTGCAAGCCTTTCTACTCCAGAGGTCAGCAGAAATCCCCACCCTGTTAATGTAATGTTTCTGCTCTCAGCCTAAGAGGCATGAAATTACAGCCTGCCACCTAATATTAAAGGCCATTTTCTATAGATGGCGATGTGTAGATAATTTGTGACTTAAAACATATGGTCCTGACTTTCCTGTTAGATCAGTCTCAGCCATAATGGATTACTCTGGCTAATAAGGAGGACAGGTCTGGTCTTTAAGTAGGAGATGGTGATGCCTGGCAAACTGTCTGGCACAATGTCCCTCAGCTTTCTGGGGCTCTGGGTGAACTTCTGGGGGAGAAGATGCTCTCCCTAAAGGGGCATTTTCTCAGGTAAAGGCAGCTGCTTCCTAAACATGCACAGCTCCTGGGAGCCCAACCTGCTTAGAATCTTATTTACTTTCATGTCTTCCTCGTCTTAATTACATTTTTTCTTTACTAGTGTCTTCATTCATTATTTAAATCAACTTTCAAAAATAATTAGGCAATAATCTTCTCTATACAGTAGCTATTTACCTTCCTGTGCTGGGTTTTCCGCTCTCCATTCCTGTGTGTCTGTTCTTTACAACAGTGCTGTCATTAGAGTGGAGCTATTCCAGACAAAAGGCCCAGTGCCGGTATTTGGCAATTCCCGAGCAAGGAGCAGAATTCCCTTTGGGACCTTGTTCACATTGCCCAAGACTTGTTTAGAAAGCTGGCAGTATATGTTTTGCCCTCAAGAAATAAACAATCTTGTATTTTACTTTTTAACTTTGCATAATTTCATGCACATGTTTCCATGTAGCTACATAATCTTCAGATTTATCATTTTAATGGCTGTTTAATATTCCGTCTAGTTAACATGGCATAATTTACTTAACTGTTCCCTATTGTTGGGGCCTTAATGAAAATTTGGATTTACTATGTAATACAGGGGAGGCTTGTTTTAACGATTACTGTTATAACATCCCCTGCCCTAACTGCATGCCGTTACTAACCCAGCTTTGGAACAATAAATCCTGCGTGAGAGGTATATGCACCAGCCCCTCTGATTTAATAGCTAATCTGTTCACCGCACGTTTTCCTTTTAGACCAGTATTTATGTAGAGTGTCCGTCCCTTCTGAATGTTGTGTGATGCTAAATTGTATGCATTTGGCATATTATTCCAGATACTTTATCACTACTGTCAGGGACTTTCATAAATTAACTGGAGTTTGGGGGTAAATAGTGGTTTCTGGCTGTCAGTTCTCATTCATTTACCACAGCCACGTTCACTGTTTGGGGCTGGGCTCTATAAGCAAGAGTGAGCAAAGGCACTTCTGACTTTTGGGGCTGATGGGAGGTGCATCTGGGGGTTGCTTTGTGGTATCCTTAGATTCAACGGCAGAACACGTGAGTAGTACTTTTTAAAACTGTAGAGTACCCCATAATGGTCGCTGGGCCTGCTCTCGGGAAGGAGGGTGAAGAGGAGAGTGGTCTCCCCAGATCAGTGCCTCATCAGCCACAATGTCCTCAGCCCTGAGAATTCCCCAGACCAGGAGACTAGACCACTCCTCAGAACTGGGGGGAACAGCTGGGCACAGTGGCTCATGCCTGTAATTCCAGCTACGTGGGAAGCTAAGGGGGAGAATTGCTTGAGCTCAGGAGTTTGAGACCAACCCAGGCATCACAGCAGATAAAAATTTAAAAGTAGGGCAGCACCCATAGCTCAGTGAGTAGGGCACCAGCCACATACACCAAGGGTGGTGGGTTCGAACCTGGCCCGGGCCAGTTAAACAACAATGACAACTGCAACAACAACAAAAAAAAAATAGTTGGGTGCTGTGGTGGTGCTTATAGTCCCAGCTACTTGGGAGGCTGAGGCAAGAGAATTGCTTAAGCCCAAGAGTTGGAGGTTGCTGTGAGCTGTGACACCATGGCACTCTACTGAGGGTGACGTAATAAGACTCTGTCTCAAAAAAAAAATTAAAAGTAATAATACAAAAGAGAACTGAGGGGGAATAATTTAGATGTTGAGAACCCTATAAAGCAGGATATAACAGATCAAGTGGTTTGTTTTGATTTAGGAATTTGCAAAGTTATCCTCAGTGCTTTACAGTTGGTCTTCACCTTAAAGGGACCAAGTTCTACCATTCAATAGCTCTTTCCTTTCCTCTTCCTTTTTCTCCTAAAAAAAGGGACACACCGGCTCGGCGCCTGTGGCTCAATTGGCTAAGGCACCAGCCACGTACACCTAAGGTGGCGGGTTCGAATCCCCAGCCCGGGCCCGCCAAACAACAATGATGGCTGCAACCAAAAAATGGCTGGGCGTTGTGGCGGGCGCCTGTGGTCC
>CAUYQV010053403.1:0-12800 GCA_963574575.1 Galagoides demidoff | reverse complement strand
ATGAAAGCTATAACCAAATAGCCTAAGAATGTGGGGAGGGGGGAGGGAGAAGGAAGGGGGGCAATGGTGGAGGGAGGGGGATTGGAGGGACCATTTTTGAGGATTATCTTACAGGGGTACAAGTGAAACACTCTAAGAGTAGAATGAAAACCTTTTAAAACAATAACTGAGAAAATGACATGAAGGCTGTGTTGATCAGTTTGATGGAAGTATTTCGGATTGCATGAGAAAACCCCACACTGTACCCCAGAAGTGCATTAATGTACATAGTCACCATTCAATAAAAAAAAAAAAGATGTTTATTTAAGCCTTATAGTAACCACAAAGGAAATATATGAGAACACAAAAGAGAAAGAGAAAGAAATCAATGTGTATCACATACAAAAACCCAAAACCAAATAACAAAGAAATACAGCAAGAGAGGAAAAGAGGGACCAAACAACTACAAAAAAAACAGAAAACAATCAATAAAATGTCAATAGTATGTCCTTATCTAACCATAATTATATCAAGTATAAATGTATTAAACTCTCCAATCAAAATACACGGATCAGCTGAATGAAGAATAAAACAAGATCCACTTATATACTATATACAAGAGAATCATCTTAAGTTGACGAACACATGCTGAAGGTGTTGAAATGAAAAAAGGTATTCAATGTAAATCATAACCAAAAGGAGGCAGAGGTAGCTATTCATATATCAGAAAAAATAGACTTTAATTGAAAAATTACATTTAGTGAGAAACCATCAAAAGTTTTCTTTTTTCAGGTTAGGGAAGAGCACAGGATGCCTACCATCACAACTTTCATTTACCACTGTATTGGAAGACATAACAAGTGTGATCAGTCAAATATAAGTAAAATAAATAAAATCAAGGAGGGAATGCTACCATATAAATACAGTATTTATGTAGAATAGCCCAAACATTTTCAGAAAAATTACTAGAATTAATAACTTATTTTAGCAAGCATGTTAAATTAGACAATTCCATAATTATCACTTGCCTGTATATGTGATAAAAATAAAAGGCTATCTTTAACAATATGATCACAGATGTCAAATTCCATTCAATAAGCTTAACAAAAGAAGCATAAAGTTTCTTCACAGAAAATTATACATCCTTATTGAGAGAGATTTTCCAACTAAACTATCAGAAGCACCCAGCCAATGTGGTTTAGCAAACTAAATATTGCGAACATTCTCAAGACAAGGCCTATAGAAATCTTGATAGTTTTTTGTGTGTAATTTTAAAGCTGATTCTAAAATGTATATGGAAATGGAAATAGAAATGACCATGAATGGCTAAAGCTCTCTTGAAAATGATTTACTTTCTTGGTTATGAGCCTCTTAACAAATCTACTTTACGATCGTGAGGTACTGCCATAAAAATAGACAGATCAATACAATAAAATACAGTTTAAAATTAGATCCATTCATATTTGAACACTTGATATTGTAGTTTGAAACTACGGAGCAGTCTTTCTAGATAAGGGTATTGAGACAACTGAATATCCAATTCAAGAAATGAAAATTATTTTACCTTTCATCAAAAGTAATTTTCTTACTGATTTTACATCTAAATGAGAAAGATAAAAAAAAAATACTACCCCTAAGGAGAGTCTAGGGGAATATATTCACAAACTTGAATTTGAGAAAAAATATTTCTTTGCCACCATGATTTGGATGAGGTTTGTATCCACCAAAACTGAAGTGGAAATTTGATTCCCACTTTAGCAGTGTTGGGAGGTGGGGCCTATAGAGAGGTGTTGGGTCATAGGGGTAAATGCCTCTTGAATAGATTAATGCCATCCTCAAGATTGAGTGAGCTCTTGCTCTCACAGGAGTTGATTGGTTCCTTCCAGAGTGGTGTCTTATAAAGGGTCTGGCTTTTGCTCTCCCATTTTTGCTTTCTCTCTTGCCATGTGACCTCCTGTGCCTGTAATAACATACATATTACCCTTTCCCTTTCCACCAGGAACTGAAAGAGCACAAGGCCCTGTTTTGCATGCAACTGCCAAATCTTGAATTTTCCGGCCACTGGAATTACGAGCCAAATGGAATCGCTTTTCTTTATAAATTAACCAGTCTTTGGGTATTCTGTTACAGCAGCACCAAATGGACTAAGAAAAAAAAATCGGTACTAAGGAGTGTAGTGTTGATGTAAAGATGCCTGAACATATGGAAATTGGCTTTCAATCTGGGTAATGGGTCGTGGCTGGCAAAATTTGGAGGAGCAGACTAGAAAAAGTCTGTACTGATATAAATGGAACTTAATTAAGGGTGATTCCAGTACAAGCTAAAAAGACAATAAAAGAGGGAAAAAATGGAGATGTCTTAGAAATTGGTTAAGTGGTTATGATTAAAATGCTGATAGAACTACAAACAGGAAAGCCCTTCCTGATGACATTTCAGATGAAAATCAGAAGTGTTTATTTGGAAAGTAGAGTAAAGGTCACCCTTGTTATAACATAGCAAAGAACTTGGCTACATTGTGTCTGTAACTGCTTACAGAGAACGGCTTGGAAAAACAAGACAGCAGAGTACAAAAATGGGTAAAATTATTATTCTGTTTATGTGGTAAAGAATAATAGAACAGGAGATTATTTCAGGGGATGAATCCAAGGGCGCTACACTAGAGATTAAGAGACTGCTTGCTAAAGAGATTAGCAAGGCTAAGAGAGAGCCAGATGCTAATAGTTAGAACAATAAGACAAAACTCCAAAGGCATTTGAAACAGCATCCAGGCCATTCCTCTCTTCACAGGCCCCAAGACCTTGGAGAACATAATGTTTTTTGCAGGGACAGCCCAGGGCACTTCTGCTCAGTCTCACCTTGAACACTGCTCCCTGCATTCTGGATGCTTCTGCCCCAGGTGTGACTTGTGCTGTCACTTTGGAGGGCTCAGGCAGTAAACCTTTGGCATTCATGTGCTGTTAATTCTGTGGACCCACAAAATGCAAGAGCTGTGGAGGTGTGTCTTCCTCCATCAAGATTTCAGAGCATGTATAAGAAAACCAGTGGGTCCCAGATGGGTAGACCAGCAGTGCAGTGCTGATTGAAAATGCACCTCTAGTGGGGTTGAGCTTGCTTCAGAGAACCCCACAAGGACAATGCCTGGTACCAGGTCTCTGGAATTGTAGAGGCACTGGCAGGGTGCTGTTTCATCCTGGAAAAGCCATAGGCATTCAGCTTCAACCTGTGGGAGCAGCCACTGGGCTTGTGCCCAACAGAGCCATAGAGGTGGCTGCCTCAGGACTCAGGAGCCCATGCCTTGCACCACTGAGGCCAGGACGTGGGACATGGAATAAGAAGAAATTGTTAAGGTTTATTCTCTGCCCTTCTAGGTATTGAACTTGTTTGGGGTCTGTTAATCTTTTCTTCTTTTGGCCTATTTCTCTCTTTTGGGAATAGGAATGCCTGTTATATGCCTGTTTTTATCACTGCATCTTTGAAGTAGGTAACTTTATTTTTGTTTTAAAGGCTCATATATTTAGATTTTAGTTTGATGGTGGAACAAGTTAAAACTTTTGATAGTATTGGGATGGAATGATTGTATTTTGCATTTCAGAAGGACATGAGTTTGTCCCTGACAAAACCCTTGTTGAAATGTGATCCCTAATATGGAAGTTTGGGGAGATGGGGCCTGCTGGGAGATATTTGGGTCATGGAGATTAATACCCTCCCCATGGAAGTAACTTCTCTCTCATGGCAATTTATTAGTTCCTACCAGAATGGGTTGTTAAAGTTTGGCTTTCTCTCTCTGTGTGTCTTTCTCTCTTTCTTCCTCTCTTACCACAGGACCTCTTGGCATCCATGCTCTCCCATTTTGCTTTCCACCAAGAGCAGAAGCAGCACAAACCCTTCACCAGTACAGCTGCCCAATCTCCAATATTCCAGCCACTAGAATGGTGAGCCAAAAAAACATCTTTTCCTTATAAATTTCCAACCTCAGGTGTTCTGTGATAGCAGCACCAAATGGGCTATGACAGCTATGAAGGAAAAGAGTGATAGATCAGAATGTATTAAGCATGACACAATCTCTTCATCAAAAGACATCATTAAGCATGTGACAGTTAAGTCAGAGAGGGACTGCGTATTTTAAATATATGTTTGTAAAAGAAACTCATGGTATGAAGAGCCTATCCGAGAAAGTAACAGAAAAACAAGCAATAGAAAAATGCAGAAGCGACTTGAAGATGCTCTTTTAAAAAGAAGACATCCAACATGTAGAAATCACTTACTTCATTACTAGTCAGGGAAGTATGAACTCATCAGAGGAATGAAAACTGAAAGGACTACCAATACCAACTGCCAGTATCACCTGATATGGATTGCCTATAACTCACATTCCCTGATGTATGAATGGAAAATGATAAAACACTTGGAATATTTGGCATGATCTACTTCCATCTAAGTGAAGACTATCTTATGAACAGTAATTCCCTTCTTTAGTATGAACCTGTGTATGAGAAAGAAAAATGTACACAAATATTTACAGAATCATCTTTTTTTATTTTCTTGCTTATTTTTTATTTTTATTTCTTTGCTGTTTTGTTGTTGTTATTGTTGTTGTTGGGTTCCATAGTCCCACCCTATTCCCTGAGCAGAGTGCAATGGCATCATAGCTTACAGCAACCTCAGACCCAGGCTGTGGGCATCCCGCTGCCTCAGCTTCCGGAAGCCGCTGGGATTACAGGCGTTTGCCATGGTGCCTGGCTGGGCTTTTCTATTTTTTTTTAGGAGTCGGGGTCTCATTCTCGCTAAGGCAAGTCTCGAACTCCTGAGCTCACTCAATTCTCTCTCCTCAGCCTCCCACAGTGATAAAAACCATAACAATTCTCCAAAATAATTACCAGGGAATTGTATAAACAAAAATATGTGGTATATTCATATAATGGAATTCTATATAGTAATGAAATGAATTTAGATCATTACACACAATAATCACACTGTTGTCTAAAGAAAAAAAAACCCTCCACATTTTATTCTTTCATTTATGTAGAGTTAAAAAATAGCTGAAGAAAAATATACTCCAGTGTTGAGGGAGGCATGCTTTGGGCTTAGATGCCAAAGAAGAGCAAAGAATTAGTTGACAGAAAAGTCAGTGATGTGATTTTAGGAGAAGAGATGACTAATCAATAAAGAGGTGTCTCAAAATGACTATTGGAGAGCTAACAATATTTTCTTTCCTCATTTGAATGATGACGAGTCTGGTGGTTTGAAGGAATTCCTGGCTTCAATTTATTTAGTTTGAATCTGTAGCTCCAAACATTACTAGGTGTAAAGACAATAAACAAAATCATGAGGGTTGTGACTTTTTTGTTTGATTAATTTAAATGGTTCAAATGAGCAAACATAGAAAACTGTAAGATAATTGGCCACTGTAGCACCGCACGGTTGAGAGGACACATTCACATCATGTCAATAGAGATCATTGGCCATTCAATTACTCTAGTACGTGAACAGTCCTCTAGGATTGGATGATGTGATGGCCCTAATAGGTACAGGAGAGATTTTTGCACAATCTATTGTAATGTGTTAAATACAACAATATATTGTATATATTTCTTTTTCCCTCTATTTTAAAGGACTTAGGAATACTATGGAGTATGTAGCATCTGCTAATTTGTATATAAAGGTGACCTATGTAGAAACACCTAAAGTTTTGCCTGGAAAAAATAGACAGCAGTGACTTATTGCCTTTAAAGTGACAACTGCTTGGAAGTTCACATGATAATATTCTATTGATTGTACCATCACATGTCCATATCTATTGCATAGTCAGTAACTAAAAACAAAATTCTCCATAGTCAGGGCATTTTCTTACTGAGAATCGGAAAAGATTTCTGTGGAATATTGCAGTGAAAAGAGGCAGCAGAGAATTCATTGCTATCATTGGCAGCATTTGGCTCTAAATAGAATTTTATCGCATACTATTAGATATAGAGAACTCTTATTCGACCACCTCTCTGTACCAATCAGTCAGGGCTCCTATAAGTTTACCAGTACTTGGGAAAGATAGGAATACGTCTGGCTTTTAGATTTCAAGAAAGCTCGATATATTTCAGTGCCATAGCAACGGTTAAAAGAGCAGCTTAAGCACAAATCACAGTTGTAAGAAATTTCCCTTTCAAATTAGCAATATTTTTCAGATCCTTTCTGCATGTGTTGCCATAAAAAATCAACATCCTGCCTGAAGGCTGATTAGGAAAAATGGGAGACGTGGACTTCTCCAGTTTCCTTATGAAAGGCTCTCCTTTGACTCCTGGAATGCAGAGTTGCGCAGTACACCTATTTGGGAAAAAGAATTTCTTCTTTGATTCAGAAACGGGAAATACTCTTCCTCCCACCAAATCCTTTCCTTAAGAGGTCTCAATCAAGAAGTCCAAGTAGAGTTTCTCAACATTAAAAGGAGAGATTATGTAAGACACCAAACAATGTAAAATACAAATAATAAATGCAGATTCCTCTTATGGGAGGCGGCTGAAGGGTCAGTAATCTGCATGGCTGCTCTCGATGTCTTTCTATTATGTGCATCAACTTTTGGCACAATGATATTTGATGGCAACTCTGTATGCGTGTTCCCCTCGATTTAGCAATTGAACTTCTAGCAATTTAGTCCTCAGTACAGTGTAGGATATTACACTATTGCTGAAAAGGAGAGATTATATAAAATCTGTGTGCATATTTTAGCATTGGTTACAATGTTAAGCAATCTAAACACCAGTATAAAGAAATGTTTAGCTCTTAAAAATGATTCCGTAAAACTTTTTGATATGGAAATATTTCCACATATTTATTTTACACATGTCTTTTAAAGTTTATTTTTATTGTATCTATTAATGTATACTGTGTTTTGATATACATATGCATAGGGAGATGATTACTATAGTCAAACAAATTTACAGTCATCTTCCATAATTGCCTTTATTGTGTGTGTGGTGAGAGCACCCAACATCTACTCTTTTACCAAATTTTGAGTGTACAATATAATGTTATTAAGTATAATCTTCGTGTTGTACATTAGAATACTATATTCATTCATGCTACCTAACTGCAAATTTGTATCCTTTGACATATTCCTTTTTATTTCCTTCCCTTCTCTGCCCCTGGTAACCAACATTTTACTCTGTTTCTCCTATTTATCCAGCATTTTAATTTTATTTTTTAGATTCCACATATAAATGAGGTTACACAGTATTTTTCTGTTACACTTGGCTTTCATTAGCATAATGACCTCTGCTCTCATCCATGTGATCATGAAATGGTCTCTTTCTTAAAGGCTTAATAATATTTCATTGCACGTATGAGGGTGTCTATCTGGAAAGTATATACCTATGTAATATGAAGAATAAAGACATATGTGTCTTGATACTTTCTAGACAGCGTATATATACACTTCTTACTATGAAACCAATTTATAGCTTTCTTATGAAAGCCATAACCCAATGATAGCCCAAGAAGAAGGGAAAAGGGGAAAAGGAGGGGAGGGGATGGGGAAGGATGAGTGGAGGGAGAGTAATTGGTGGGACCACACCTACAGTGTATCTTACCAGGGTACATGTGAAATTTACTCAGTGTAGAATATAAATGTCTTAACATAATAACTAAGAAAATGCCGTGAAGGCTGTGTTTGATGAAAGCGTTTCAAATTGTATGTAAAACCAGCACATTGTACCCCATGATTGCATTAATGTACACAGCTATGATTTAATAAAAAATAAAAACCTGAAAGCAAACCTACCATTTGATCCAGCCATCTCACTGTTGAGTAGTCACGCAAATGAAAAGACTTTTCATCACAAAGACACCTGCACTCAAATGCTTACTGAAGCACAACTGACAATTGCAAAGATGTAGAATCAGTCCAGCTGCCCATCAGTTCATGAGTGGATCAGTAAAATGTGTTCTATATACCACAGAGTACTATTCAGCCATAAAAAAGAGTGAAATGATACCTTTTGTATAATCCTGATGGAACTGGAGACTATTCTCAAGTGAAGTATCTCAAGAATGGAAAAATCACATGTACTCACTGTCAAATGGGAACTAACAGATGAGCACATGAGTGCACAGAGGTAAGTAAAACTCAGGGGAGATCAAGGGAAAAAGGAGAGAGGGAGGATCCCAGAAAATCTACCTGATGGGTACAAAGAACACAACTTGGGTTATCCCCACACATACAACCAGGACTCAAGCATTACAAAAGCAATTTATATGCCACAATTTCTTTATCCATTCACCCACTGATGGGTGTTTAGGTTGGTTTTGTCTCTACTGTCGTAAATAATGCTGCAGTGAACAAGGTTGTATGTTTATCTGTATGAGGTGCTGGGAGGCCCTCATCTCACGGTCATACAGACAGGCAGACAGAAGCAAGAAAGACAGACCCCATCTGCTGAAAATCCATGTTAGGCTGGAATACAAGCGAATATTGCTCAGGCCGCAATTCAAAGCAAAGAGTAACAATGCAAGAAGCAGCAAAAACAAAGACAAATCGTGATGTCTGTGTCTATTTAGTAAGTATAGTAAGAAAGACAGGATAGGAATACAAATGTGAAAAAATTGTAATGTAAGTAATAGAAAATAATTTTCTTTAAGGGATGCCACATGTTTTCCATAATTGAGTAGTCTTAAAAAGTGATGCCTGAGGAAGAGGATAAAGTTAAAAGAACTTCAACATAGACACAATGTCATACAAATTAAGAAAACCACAAATTTAAAAGAGTGTTTTAAAAGTTTATGGGAATAATGTATAAGGTCAGCCCTCATTATTCACAGATTCCATAATTTCAAAACAGCTTATTTACTCAGCTTATTTGTAACTCCAAAATTAATATTCACAGCATCTCCCTGCTCATCCATGGCCATTCACAGAAATGTGGAAAGTTTGGGTCATAATGCACATGTGCCGGCCGCAGTTTGAGGAAGGTGACACGCTGCCCTGTTGTTCTGCTCTCACATGATAAACAAGTATTCCTTCTCTGTTTATTTAATGCCACACATTTCAAGTTTGAGTGCTTTTTGTTGGTGACTACATTGATGAAAGTGGCCGGTAGGCACAATGCTGGAGTACTAGCTAGTGTTCCTGAGGGTGAAAATTCTATGATGTGCCCCACAGAGAACACACATGCTTAGGTAAGCTCTAATCAGGGATGGGTTATAGTACGATTGGGCATGAGTGAGGTGTTCATGACTCAACAGTATATATTAAACTGAGTGTTTTAAACAGATATATACACTTAGAAATAGTTAAGTATTGATCAGTTAATGACACTTTTGCCACTATAGACTTCTAGGAACCTAAACGTGCACTATCTCTCTAGCTGGAACTTTCCCATATTCACCAGTCAGGTCCTCACAGTGACTTCATAGACTATAACAGCAAAAAATAAATGTATGTCAGTTAAAAGAGGGGAGCATTAGACTTTCTTTCTACAATATTGAACAACATCATCTAATGAATTAGAATTCAAAACACATAGAAAAATTATTATGAACCTAATTCTGCATCTGGCAAAACTGTTGACAGTTATGCACAAAAGCAAAGATTTTATTTTTAAGTCAGTTAACTGATGGTACATATTTTTAAGAGAGATAAAAATGCAGAAAAATGAACTGGGAAAAAAAGGAAAATGATAAAATGATGAATGACAGCTATAGAATACGCCTCGAAACGAACAACTTGAAATTAGAGACTTGGATACTGAAAGGAGAGAGAAAAGAAAAGATAATTTTTGCTGTGTGACTTCCATTTGCTCCTTTTATACCTGCATTCCATCCTTTCCTATGTTACTTGTAGTCTCACAAAGGTGACTTGTATGGATTCTATCAATGAGCCACTTTGCCCACCTTAGCTTTGAGTTGGATTCAACCAGTGAAGTGAGGAGATTGAATGGATATGATTCTTAAATTGGTTTTATCCCTGCAAGGTTGCATATAGTCATCCATAACATCAGTCAAAGATCAGTGTTCAATAATAATCGTTCTCTGCCTTATCCTCTTAGGCCCCAAGATGGTGATGATCCTGCTGTTATTATGCCGTGTTACTGCATCCACCTTGCATCAGCACACATGTTCTACTTGCAGCTTTATAAACTCCACTTTGTAAATAAAAGCATCTCAAATTTTACTAATTTCAGTGTATCATCTGTTTTCTGTGTCTGATATACTTTCCAGTATATAACCAAATTGAGAGGTAGAAAAGCCATAAGCAAGAATAAATTCACCTTGGTCCTTTGCCCCCCAAATAAATAAGGGCAATTAAAGAAACTAGGGAACAAAATAAAGTCATATAAATACTGAGTTTCCAAATATGAAGAACATTTAAATGTGGTAAAAAAAATTATTAAAACTTTATGCCAGGATATTGGCCTATTTGTTTAGGGATAATGAAATGAAGCCATAAAGAAATGTTTAAATAGAAATTCTGATTTACTTAGGAGTATATAATTTCATTATGTAAAAAGCTATATTAATAAACATACAATTTATTGGAACACATTTCATGATGATCTAACTGACTTGGTTGTGATAACAGACTGGATGTATGGTTTAAAAACTACTCAATAAAAAAGCAAAATTTTAGATGTTGGACATTGACAAGTGGAAGAAGAGGAAACTTTTTTTTTTTGGCTGGGGCTGGGTTTGAGCCCACCACCTCCAGCATATGGGGCCGGCGCCCTACCCTTTTGAGCCACAGGTACCACCAAGAAGAGGAAACTTTAAGGAACAATATAGGTGTGCATGTGTGTACGTGTGTATGCTTAAGTGTGTATAAAAACACTTAAAGTTATTAAATATTGGAAAATAGCTATTGTTTAAAGTTACAGAGCTAATCATGGGAATGTATCTTTCCAAATGTAAATTTGTATTCATACCCATAGTCAAACATACATGAGAATATATATTTCAAAATATAAATCTTTTCAGGGATAACTATCAATATTTTGATGACGAGGGGCATAGGAAAGAGAAGATACTGTAAGTGGACCTAAATTATATTGTATCAGAGGTGAGAGTCAATTGATAGTTGGTAGTAGTGAAAGTTAAGTGTACAAAGAATATAGATCAATATATTATACACACATATATGTATGATGCTGACAATTAAGTTCATGAAGTCATCAGCTTGCATTTACATTGGCAGTTCTGTATGAAAAGCTCACAAAGAGTTCATAACCTTGCTATATCAGTGTCTCATAGCTGTTTTCACGTTTACATGTGACAGTATCCTGCTCAGTGGTTTTCATTATTGTTGTTGTGTGATTTTTGCATGCCATTGAGAGAATGTCGGACTGGACTAGAGCAATGAACAACCTTTCATTTTCTTGTTAAACTTGGCAAGAGTGAAAGTGAAATCAGGCACATGTTAGTCCAAGTTTATGAGGATAATGTCACAAAGAAAACAGAAGTGTAGAAATGGATTAAACATTTTTTCTGAGAGGAGAGAAAGGGTCACTGATGAAGAGTGATCAGGGCAGCCACTAATAAGCAGAACTGAAAAAACATTTCAAAAATATGTCAACTTGTGCATCAAAATCATCAGCTCACTGTAAAAAAAAGAGCAAACCAAATATACATCTATATATATAAACTAGTTTACATTTTATATATATATATATATATGAGAGAGAGAGTAGGGAAGTAAGTTAATAAAGAGGAGATGAAGTGCTAACATTACAATGTTAAATTTTCTATGAAAATGGCCATAGAAATTTTCACACAGGGAAAAATATTCTAATATTTGAAGTTACAGAGGCCTGACAATTAAGTATACAAACTTTCACAGTTGTGCTTACATTGGCATAAATGCACAAACATCTCCCTCAGGGCTATAATCCTCATATATCCGTCTCTCACAGTTGGGTTCATGTCAATGTGTGGCAGTGTCTTGCTGAGAGGTGTTCATTGTTGGTGCATGTTTTCGTGTGACATTGTGAGAATGTCAGAACTTAAATTAGAGCAATGGATGAACACCTGTAAATTTCTTGTTAAACTGGTAAGAGTGGAATTTAATTTAGGGACGTGTTAATCAATGCAACCTATATGTGCACCCTTGAAGAAAATGGTGGTGCACAAGTGGATTAAAAGTTTTTTTGAGGAGAAAAGAGAGAAGGCATCACTGATGAAAGAGGTCAGAGAAGCCAATAATGAACAGAACTGATGAAAAATTGCAAAAATTGATTGGTGTGCATCAAAATTGTCAGCTGACTGTGAGAAGCATAGCAGTTAAACATCAACAGAAAAACAGAAAAATCTTAACAAAAATCTTGACCAACAACTTGTGGCTCTTGCATCATAGCAATGCACCAGCTGACATGACACTGTCCATAAGAGAATTTTAGCCAGTAAACAGATAACTATATTGGAATACCCTCTTTACTCACCTGATCCAGCTGGCCCCCAGCGACTTTTTTCTTCATTCAAAGATAAAGGAAATATTGAAGGCAGACATTTTGATGACATTCAGGGCATCAAGAGTAATGCAATGACAACTTTGATGGCCATTTCAGAAGAAAGGTTCTAAAGTTGCTTTGAAGGGTGGAATAGGTGCTGGCATCAGTGCACAGCTTCCTGAGGGAGGTACTTCAATGGTGACCATAGTGATATTCAGCAATGAGGATGGAGCAAATCTTCTAGGATGAGTTTGTGAATTTTTTTTTTTTTTTGAGACAGAGCCTCAAGCTATCCCCCTGGGTAGAGTGCCATGGCATCACAGCTCATAGCAACCTCCAACTCCTGGGCTCAAGCGAGTCTTCTGCCTCCACCTCCCAAGTAGCTGGGACCACAGGCAC
>CAUYQV010053402.1:0-35696 GCA_963574575.1 Galagoides demidoff | reverse complement strand
AGCTCCTATTGTTTCTATAATCATTAACTTTAAGGGTCTGAGGAGCCTTGAGAAATCCAGAACCTGAGCCTTGTATGGGGGCAGCCTCCTGTCTGTGGTCAGACAGATTTCTAGGGGGGTGTTAATCCCCACTAGTTCACTGTGGAGTAAAACACCACTGGTGTCAGTCTCCTCTGAAGAATCAGTGGGAAAGAAGAATTTTCCTCTCATCACCACCCCAGAGGCATCTTCCTTTGTGATAAGGAGTATAAGCCCTCCTACCCATATTTCAGGGCTCAGGCTGATCCCTTGATCTCTGCCCTGGCCAAATACAAATCTCCACAATGGGTATTTGCTTTGGCTGTTGATTAGGCAGGGACAGCCTAGTTAATATTTCTTACTAGGCCTTGCACACAGCATCTTCTGTGGCCATTATTTCTTCAGAGAGTTCACAGACCCAGCAGGGGTGATTGTAATCTGTATCCTCTGCAAGCCAGGCTTCCAGGAAACTGCTCAGATAAGAAATTGGGCAGCGGCTGGTTGAAAGGTAAACTAGCTGACTCCCCTTTGTCCACCTTGCTCAGCTTATTTTTTTATTTTCCCCCTTTTCTGGGGGTGTTTTCTCTTGCCTAGAATGGGGTCTTCGGTCCTCATTCTACCTGAAGACATCCAGACTGTTATATGAGAAATAAAAGATCTTGTTTTGGCAATTCTGTTTGGGGTCAGTAGAAGCAACAGGATAACCTGTAGCCTAACTAATGTGGTAGCAACATAAGTTTAATTAGCTGGTAATTTAAGACATTTTTAAAGAGAGATGAATATTTTACAGCATATAATTTAAAATACACATGAATGTTAAAGAGAAAATGGGAAATAAATGCAACGTAGAACTTTAAGCTAAATTCTATGAGTTACTAGGAACGTACATTCATTTTTCTCTCCAGTGCAGCTACTTTGAAAGAAAAGTTTCAGAAACCATAGGTATATGTTGTAAATTTATCCCCCAAAGTCTTTCAATAATTTCTTTTCTACTTTTGAAGACGAGGCCTGGGACAATTTTGACCTGTTCAGGCTCATTAATCAGAAGCAGCTCAGGAATTAGAATTTAAGTTTCAGATCAATTTTGCTTCCCTAAAACGTTGATTTTTTTCCCCATCATTATGCAAATAGTTCTACTCAATAGACCAGCCTTATTTAATGCTAAAATTAGGAACACATTAATTTAAGGGATTTTATAGTAAAGCTTAATGGAATTTGTAATTTTGGAGAATTTTGAGGATTTTTTATACTTGCCCTCCCCTCCCCGCATATATGCCTTCTTGAAATCTCTTTGAAAAGTTCTTTTGCTTATCTCTTAAGTGTAACATGGTACTAGCTGATATGGAGGCCTACAATTTAAATCTAAGTGATGGCTGTTTTCATACCTGCTTTATTTTATTTGAAATGGAAAGTTATTAGTTTATATTTCAAAAGAAATTGTCTGCAAAGACAAGAAAGGGGAAGCAGATCCAATCTATCAATCTGTAAGAAAGAGGTTGCTCCTGGTTTAGAGAGAATGAATATACAATAATGTTCCTTTAGTAAAACCAGAGTACAGCCATTTTTAGCATATTTTAATGAAAGTCTGAGAATCCCATTTTTTTAGATGAGTTGAGATTGTTCAAAAATAATTTTTCTTCAATGAAATGTAGGTAAAGAAAAGCAGGGGGAAATAGTTGATAGCAAATTTAATAGTTGCATTTATTCTTTTTCCTGATTTGTATTTTTTGTTTTATTGACAAGAATTATATACGTATTTCTTTTTGAAATTGAGTTTTAAAGGACACAATACATTCTACCTAAATTGCTGAAAGAACAGTTGATAATCATTTTTTCTCATCGATAATAAATGCGGGTTTGCTGTGAGGCGTGGAGCTCAGTGATTTTGCAAGGTCTTTTCTCATGTTTCTGTGCTTCTGAGATTTCTAAGTTTCCTTTGTGCTCTATATCTAGTCCACATTTCATATTCTTCCCACAGGTTCAACCAGGCTACTTCCTAAGGGGACAAAGCAAAAAGATGTCCCCAGAAAAAGGCTGCTCTTGCCTCCCTCCCCATCCAGGAATGTGATTATACTTTGGCAGAGGAACACAGTAATTTTCCAAACAATTAGGGAAAGAGTGACTCAGGAGTCCCAGACTGCTTTGCACTCCAGCCTCTTACTTTATTACATGCTGATGTAAGTAGTTCTGTGAACAGGGGGACACTTAAGAAATGTTAGCTGATTGGATTCATGGAGTACCTAGTTTTTCTCCTTCTGCTTCCCTTTATTTGCACAATACCATCTGAACTCTTAAAACAAAATCATTGTAAACCTCAAGTTGTGCAAGAGTAGTTTTCAAACTGCTTTAGCCAGATACATTGGTGATTCCATTGGGAATAGCCACGTCTCTTCTTGGGAGGATCTCCTGAAGTGACCAATCCATTTATTCATTGACCAGGAGGTACATGAAGAGAATAAAAGCCTTACAGCCAGTAGTGACCCAGACTTTCATCATCCAGAAAGCTAGACGCAAGTTCTCCCATTGCTATGAAGAGATTTATGGTAGTCATGAAGTTGACTTAGACGTCCTTCGGGGTCCCAGTGATGCAAAGACTGAAAAAGTTATATTTTTACCAAATTCAGAGGTGATTTATGTGACAGGGTGAAATGAAGTGCTCCAGAGAGACATCAGCAGCATTCTTACATTGAGATATATATTCAGTTGTATAGATTTTGTGAGTTCATTACCCAGAAGATTTTAATTTCCTGCTGAAAGAGTGTGTCTTGATTAAAGACAGGCATATGTACATACGTACATATCCACACTACCTGCACAGGGGCTTTCCTCACTGATGGGAGACAATTCTGACAGTTTCAAAAAGAAATTTCCCTTTACATGGCATAGTTTGTTCCAAATTATCACAAAGGTACTGACTGGACAAAAATCTGAAAAAGTTCACATAGATAATGCAGAATGCAAGCAGGATACTGAAGGCCATGCAGAAGGCTGTTCAGTGACATTTTAATTTGAAATTTCCTTGTGCAACTAGGACGTAAGAGAGAGGAGCACCCCACATGGATGCAGCCTTTCTGTGGTTGCCCTGCCTATCAGTAAGCACAACCAACCAGCACTTTCATTGACCAACAGATGGCAAATTATTCTCCCCTGGAGGATGTGGGGGAGCTGGAAAGAAGGACAATAGGGAATTAGGTGGAGATGCAGATGCATTCTTCACCAATAAAACATTTCCCTTCTCCTCGTAAAAAGTGTTTTGTTTGAAACTATTAGAGAAATAGGGTTCTCACGTGGTGGAAGCGAGGTGGCTTCCTTTAGTAAACCCTCAAGTACATATGTAATCTTAGAAAGCTATTGAAATAAGGAGTTATTTAATTATGGGAGAATTTTTTACACCTCAAAAGTTGATTCTATGGAAAGAAAATTTGATTTGTCATGGCCCCTTTCTTTTCAAACTGACTCTCATAACCCTGATCCCACTGCATAAAATATGAAGCAAAATATAAGAATTTTTGAGATTATAGTCATTAAAAATTTAACTGAAGGTATAAAAACTAAAGAAAGGGGTCCAAAAGTAGAAATTAATTTGTAGGAAACACGCTTATGGAACTGGCATTTACCCCAGGAAAATGACCAAGGAAAATCAAACATGGGGAGGAGTGGTTCGTGGGAGCCACTATAGGCGAACCAGAGCACTGTGAAATCAGTACATTTGGGCAAATGCTCATTGCGACCCTGAAGGGATAACCTTACAGATGGTGGTCACACTCTACTGGCCCAACAGCTTAGGGCACCTATCATCACATCTGAGACTGCCACGCAGAACTTTGCAAGAATGCTGACCCAAACATGTGAGGGATGTTAATAGCATATCTAGCAAAATGGCCACCCCCAGAGTCCAAGCCTGTTGTGTGAGGGCGCCCCACGCTGTGTAATTTGCAAGTCCAGAAAGCTGATGCATCCGAACTCAATGGCTTTCTTTTTACTACTCTAGTTACTTTAGATCACACAAGTGAAAGATAGAACATACTTTGCGGTAAGAAGCACCAAAGCTTTGACAAAGAGTCTGACACCATGTATTGCAATTGCTAACGCCATGGATCCCTCAGGGTCTGGCTATCTTTCCCTGCCTCGGCAAATCGTCTTTGCTTTAGTTTCATGCAACATATCCGGCAGGGACTAGATATAGTCCAAAATTTGAGGGGAAGCTGAGGCATGTGGGAAAGAGAGACTGGCTCAGGGTAGAGGATGTTCTTCTCAGGTTATAGGAGTGAGCCATGTGCTCTAAGCCAGCGTTGCCAAGCTGTGAAGGGGAGTAGTAAGGTGTCACTGTGTTCCCCATTTGCTATCCGTCTTTCTCTGCGCAGCTCTCTTGGGTGAGGTGTGAATTTCAGGACAAGACTTGGCCATTTGGATGTCCTCTAATCAAGTGCCATTAATGTGATCACAATTTCAGCCTCTATCCCTTATAGCCCTTTGTAGCAGATCTGTTTTATTTTCAGTGATAAACATGTACAGAGTGCTATGGACAAAAATATGAAAGGTGTCATTCGTACCTTTCACCTCTCAAGTGGGCATTGAGTAAGAGAAGAAAGTTTTGAAATCAGTGACTCTGCCTCCTTCCACAGAAGACTAGCTTGACACTTCTAACCCTCCATTCTAAATAAGTAAAAATTTCCACTTCTATAAAGTAGAGGGGAGCTGTTACTGGGTCAGTTTCAAAGGCTCAGCAAGCCACAGCAGGCCAGTGAGAGGCTTTAGTCCCAGTTCTTGGAGAAGTCGAAATTGACCTCACACTCACATTCTTCTGTACTTCTGAGTGAGAACTTGAACTCCAACTTCTCCATCCAACTCCCTAGGAAAGTAAGAAGCCGTGGAATGTGCCCTTGGTAGCCTGACATGATTCTGTCTTTTGGCCATTTGCCTCATTTGTGGAAGGAAAAGAATGATAGAAAACACTGCTTCTCTCTTTCCTAAACTGAAGTGTTTACAATGCAGCACAGCTGAGTAGGAAACCAAGAAAAAGAGAGGATGAGGAGATGTTAACTGACAGATCAAACCATGTCTGTTACCGTGTGTGCTGTGGTGACAGATGTCCCAGCCACTCAGAGCTACCTTTGTGCCTCCTTTTGTAAATGTATTTGGTCATGTGCTAGTAGGACTGATTTACATCATATGAGACCCACAGGATGTGCTTGGGGCAGGGGAATGAATGAATTAAAGTCTTCTTCCACATGTTATTTTAACCCTGAAGCATTTAACCCATCCCAGTGTGTATCAAAGGCAGAACAAAAGTGATTCTGCAATGCCAAGTTGTTTCTACCTCTAACGATTAACTACTACAATGCCAGAATCAAGTGTTTTTTGGCTGAACTTCATCCACAAAATGTGTTACAAGCAGTATGAAAAAAAAAAATCTAATTAATTACATTTAGCATTAAAGAACATTAACATTTTGAGTCCCTGCAGGGGGCTTTGGAATGTCCCAGGATATGTTTCACAGTAATTAAACTTGTTTGCTTCTTTCTGCTTCTCCTTTTGGACTACCATTGTGGGGGTAAGAGCCAGCTGGCAGGAGGTTCCTCCCCCAGACCAATCAGCACATCCTCAGATTTTTGCCCCTTCCAGCCACAGCTTGTTCCCATCTTCCTCTGTGTAGGAATCATTAGCAGCCTCAAGGACAGGCAGAGTGGAGCGACACAACCACCAGGGACTTAACCCTTCATGCAGAGAGCGGTTCTTCGGATCTCTGGTAGCAGGGCCCAGGATGCCCAGACAGAACCTACTATGTCCTACTGTGAGTTTTCTGCTGCAAAAATACAACCAACTTAGCAGTCAGTCAGTCAGTCCCATTGTTTGGCATATATACTCAGATTTCTTCATTTATTACAAAAGAAGAAGGAAGGGAGGAATGGGGGGAAATGGACAAGGATACGTTTGTGTATGTATGTATTTAAAGGCCTTATTTATAAGGAAAATGTGTTTTAGTAGCCTTAGGATTATCATACTCAAATAGGATGTTGGGTGAGAACTTAGCTGGGCAGGTCTGTCTGCTCAGTCACCATTCAGTTACACATTTATTTACCCACTACCTATTCAACATACCAGCAAGTGAGGTACTGTGGGAATTGCCTCTTCCCGCTTGTGTATCAGTATCTCCAATAAAGGCATCACCTGAGATCCCCAGGTAAAAGTTGATCAGGGGGCAATTTCTCCAGCAGCATTCTGGCAGTCAGGAAGATAAGGGGAATTTAGTGTGGCCACCCCTCAGTGCACGGGTCCTCGATTGGTCAGATATAGCATTACCTACAGCTCCTTTAATGAGACCAGCCATCAATAAATAAGTAAAACAGTGCACTTCTGATAACAAAAGCTGATTACTTGTTTTGTTTCAAGTAGTGTGCTAGGTACCATGGATTCGGAATAAGGCAGAGTCTCATTTCTGTGGCCTCAGTACTAGCCTGAACATTACCCGGCTTGTTGGGGCAGTGAGGGTAGTACTGAATACAGCTACCAGAGCAGTGGCTCATTGGAAAGGTGTAGTTTACAGAGCCCTTTCTTTCATATGCTTGACTGTATTTGATCTTCATGGTTTTTTCTTTAGTAAACTGGACAAGCATCATTTCCATTTCATAAGAAAACAGACTAAAGCTAAGATGCGTAAGTCAGGTGCCTGAGTCCCAAGGCTGAACTCAGATAGGAGCTCAGAATTTCTGGCCCTCATTTTCTTTACACCTCACTATGCCAGTTATCAATTTTTGCCTCTGGGATCCCAGTTTTCCCTTCAGTACTTACTTTGCAATAATTGTTGGAATCCCTCCACACTCTTCTCCTTTCTGTGAGCACCATACTAAGCTTGCTCCGTAGAGGCTGCTGGAGGAATGATGCAAGAGGAGGGATTTCCTTCTTGCAAGTTCCAGCAGCTGCACCGTCGGTCACTGGTGTGAGTGGTACAGCATCTGGTGGTGCTCTGCCCCAGCCATGCCCAGAGCACACAGTCCCTTGGTGAGCTTGCAGCCCTGTCCAGCCCAGTGATCATCTTCCCATGGCACTCCCAGCACAGCACAGACACTGGGTACTCTAGGGCTCTTGTCCAGAGCAGTACCTCTAGCCTCTGGGCATGCCTACACCCCTGCCCACTACCTCTGACTTACTTATAGTCTACCTGAAGATTATAGTCTACCTGAAGATTTGCCGTGCCAACGTGGACACCTCAGTGGCATTCGTTTTGCACCTATGTGACTCACTTATATCCTAGAGGATTGTTGTGGAATGGGCAAGTCAGCAAATTTCTATCCAGTGGATAGCAACTGGACCTTCTCCAGCCAGGTATGAGCCTTAGCCTTAAGGAGGAATCCCCTTCCAAGTTCAGCTCTCCCTGGACACTCTCCCTCAGCCCTACATAAAGTTCATCTTACTTTATTGTTTTATAATGCCTTAATAATGTTTTACATTAAACTTCCCTTATTTAAATCACTGTGTGGTTCCTGTCTCCTAATTAGACCAAAACTGATGCACTCACCGAATGCTGGTGTGAAGTCACAGATAGGGTAAGGAAGGAGTTAACAATTTTTGTGGGCAGAGATCTTGTGTATTTTTGATCACTACAAGCACCTGCCTACTTTGATGCCTGACACATAGAAAGTCTTGAATAAGTGCTGATTAGCTAAGCATGACTGAAGTTAACTTTTAACACCCCACTGAGAGGACCAGCATATAAGAAGGAGTCAGAATTTGTACATGCATGTGACCACTCATTTGTTCAATAAAATTGACCAGTTCTAACTGGGAGAAGCAGTATTCATCCCAGCAGCAAGCCCTAGAGTACACCAGTGTTAGTCCCAACTGGGAGGTCAAGTAAATGGTTGGCTACTAGAGAACAAGCTAGGGGGACATTTGGGAGGAAAAACCGAAAACAACATAGACCTGGAAGGAACCAGGGAAATACCAACCGGAGAAATAACCACTGCTGAGGCTCAGAGAAGGTAAGTGTCATGTTGTCCCTTCTTGGCAAACCCAGAAATAAAAAGCAGGTTTGGTTATCCTCAGTGCAAACCCTTGCTATTACATGATATCGCGTCTCCAAGCTAGGTAGGAGGGGTGGTGATGTAAACTGCTGTCTTGGGAAGTTGTTAAAAAAATATCCAAAATGTGGTTATCTCTTACCTAGTAGTCTAAAAGAGTCCATTTGGGGGCTCCAAGAAACTCCCCTGCCAGTGCTAACTAGCAGTCTGTCAAAAGTGGTGAACTTGGAGTTTGACTTCCCTCAAGGTGGTTAGTCACCTGTTAAACCACTGCATCTCAGGCTTTAAAGGCAAAGCCACATGTTCCCTGTCTTAACCTCAAAGCATCACTTGTTTCTCTGATTTGGTCTTACGCCCTCATGTAAAGCCTGTGCATCACTCCTTTCCAACATCTGCAGCTTAATTATGCTAATGATCTTCCTTTATCATGTTGGTTTACTTAGCAGGACATTCTGCTATTTCTGATCAGATGGTTTCCAGGGAGCCAAGGCATGGAATCCTTTATTAGGTGGGAGAGAGCCAACAGAGCATGTTTCACATACTCTTCTGAAACTTCTCCCAAAGCATGACTTCTAGCTTGACTCCTACGATGAAAGTATGTGACACACCATTTCGTTAATTTTTTAATCAACAGATGGGTCACACATGAGCCAGGGAAGAAGGTGGAGTAGCAAGAGCTTTCTGAGCTAAGTGAAGCCATGTTTTGTTGGCTGTCATTGGGAAGGAGCCCATGCTGATTAATTGATTTGGGAAGTATGTACACCTCTGTGTTGGAACCAAGAAACACGTGGGTCCAGAGAAAATGTGCCTGCCTGTGAGCACCCTGTGAGAGGCCAGATGCTCTGCAAGGAGTTCAGTGAAATGAGAACTTGGCTGTGCAGGTGGGCCCTGGCTGAAGTGTGTCTTCTTGGGAGGTGCAGGTGCACGGAACATAAAATGTCCCTCACTGGGGAATTGCTACAGTGAGGATGATTCTATTTACCTAGCCCAGTGAAGTCAGTTTAGGAGGGACACTGCCAGGATTTGGAAGTGCTTACTGAGGCAATGTACTTCACAGCTTGGGCTTGCTCTGAAAGCCAGTACTGAGATGCTTTCTGGCCTGATGTTTTTCACAAAGCCCTTATTTTTCACCCTCTTTTCTCCCTGGACTCTCCCAGGCTTTGCATATTTACTGTTCCATAGATCTAAGGTTTTCCTGCCTGTAAGTTCTGCCAACATTATATCTTTGCAGTTAGTGCTGACCAGGCAGAAAGTTAGAAGCAAGAGAATTGGGAAGTTTTGTGCTTCTCATAGTTTGAAACTGACCCCACACACCACTTTCCTCTGTTCAATATATTAATACCATTCTCAGAGCTTTTCCACTATGTTGAAAATGTGAAAGAAAATCTTTTATGAGTATTGTTATATCAACCAGATCCAAGCAGGCCGGGGTCCTTTTTTTGATATGGTAAATAGAGAGATTACTATCTAATGGTTTCCAGACAGTAATAGTTAAACTATATATTTGTATCTGAATAAAATATTAACACTACTGCCATGCAGAGATTATATAAATGTAAATTTTATCATGAGAAACAGTCCCAATTGTATTGCTTTAAAAATACCAAATTCTACTTGCAATTATTTTTAGAGTCTTGAAAATTAAGTTTCTTTCCCTGGAGTAGTTCAACTGTCAGAATGGCTACTTCCATTAACTGCCCATCCAAAATTATTCATTTGATGTAATCCCCTCAAAATTAGCAAATTTTTACCATGGGATTTAGCCAGAGGATTTTTCCAGCTCTGCTGATACCCAACATTTAAAGTGATTATGAATAATCTATTTCCATTCTACTATTTTATCTTGAAAAATATGTTTTCCCAATTTCTCTGTCTTTAGTAGAAAAGAGATCAGGACTGAGTGTGCTATCGGGATTCAGCTCTGTGCTGTTAATATTTATTGGGAAAAATAACTATAAAAATTGCTGCTGGGGTCTCTCTGGCAATGAATTCTTTTCCCAAAATCCTGCTACACTCCTGTCCGGAGCTGGTCACAGATTAGAGAAGAGTAGCATGCTAGGGTGTTGATGTACATCTTAGATAGCCGAGGGAATGTGCAAAGAGATAGTCAGAGGTCTTTATAATAATATAACCTCTTGGAGCATCTCTGTTCAAAGTGAAAAAGGACAGGGGGAGAATGTTTAGTGTTGTTTTGTTATCTGTAAAACAAGACCTCTTTTACTTCCTTTTATATAGAGTTTTTTAAAAACACCTGAAAAGGACCAAATTCACGTGACAGTAACTATCTGCCAGAAAATCTTCAACACTATTTAAAGGAATACAACAAATGGAGTACTCTATAATGTTAAATTCACACATCTGAGCACCCAACAAAAAACATTGTACATAAAAGGAATTAGAAAAATCCATAGTTGGAAGAAACGTCCATTACTACAGGTAAATCTGAAAATGGAAGAGGTGATAGAATTATCAGGAAAGGATGTTAAAACACTTACTATAAATATGTTCTGCTTGTTCAAGTAATTTAAAAAATGGGCATGATAAATGAAGAATCAAATGGAATTTTAAGCAATGAAAAAGGCAACAGCTGAAATGAAAAATATACTGAATTTAAGAGCAGATTGAAGCAGAAAAGAAAAAGATCAGTGAACTTAAAGTTAGAGAAATATAAATTACCCAAGATGAAAAAGAGAAAACAGATTTGAACAAATGAGCAGAACACCAGTGAGTGGGGAGCAGCCTTTAGCAGGTAAGCATAAATGTAAATGCGATCTCAAAAAGAGTAAGTGCGAGGGATCAGAAAAATAGTTGAAAAAGTAATGGCTAAATTTTTTTTAATATGACAAACACTTTAAACCTAAAGACCCAAGAAACTCAATGAACTCCAAATCTAAGAAACGTAAAAGAATACACCCAGGTATATCATAATCAAATTGCTGAAAACCATTGATAAAGAGACAAATCTTAATAGCATCCAGTTGATAATTCTGGTGCAGCATGACGAGAGCTCAGAAGTCACCGTTCCAACCTAACACATACAAAGCTAAACAAATGGAAAAACCAACAAGTGCTTTCAAGTCTGTCAAAGTTGTGAGGTCTAGGGAAGACCACTGTCTCCCAAACTGGAGACACAGACAGGCAAACATAGAGAGCAGAAACCCATATGCAGAAACCTCTGGGGTAATTAGTACCAGGGTTGGAAAAACTAAATTGCATACAACAAATCACTGGAGGCTCAATGTGGACAAGTATCAGACTTAAAAACTCTAAGGGCACCAGTCATAAAAGTGAGCAGGACTCAACAAGTGAGTCACAAAACTTCACTTCTGTAAGTTTTAACTCAGGACTTTGCCCAGGTCCTCACTGTGAATCTTAAAGAAAAATCCCCTCATGCTTCCAGCAGCGGGAGAGTAATCACTTTGGCAAAGTAATCATTTTGAAATATGCCAAAGCATTCTATTCTTCTTAACAAGGAGAAACCATTTTTTCAGAGCCTAACCTATTGAGGTTTTATTAGAGCCAAAGTAACCCAGAGGGGGAAATACCCAACTCCAGCTTGTGCTAGACAGCCTAGAGAAAAACACTGAAAAGCCTTTGGGATACTCATAGCCCAACAGCACGACCTTACTTAAAGACTGAGACCCAATCCCCAGGCTAAAGAATGCTTCTTGCTTCCTCATGCCTTATCACCACATAACTAAAGGCCTATTAACCAGAGTTTCTTTTACCCAATACAGTATGTCTGACTTTCAACAAAAAATTACGAGACATAGTATAAGGCAAAAAATCCAGTTTGAAGAGACAGACCGTATCAGAACCAGACTTAAAGAATGTTGAAATAATCAGGCTTGGAATTGAAAACAATTATGATTAATGTGCCAAGGGCTGTAATGGGAAAAGTAGACAATATACAAGAACAGATGGCTAATGTAAGCAGAGAGATGGAAATTCTAAGAAAGAATAAAAAGTGCTGTAAATCAAAAACACTGTAACAGAGAAGAATGCCTTTGGTGGGCTCATTAGTAGACTGGACACAGCTGAGGAAAGAATCTTTGAGCTTGTGGATATGTCAGTGGAAAGTTCCAAAACTGAAAAAGACTGAAAAAATTGGAACAGAATATCCAAAAACTGTGAGACAACTCAGCTACGTAATGTGGCTAAATCTTCTTGTGTAGCATATGCATAATGCAACTAACTATGAATAGAGGGGAAAGAATGGAAGAAATATTTGAAGCAATAATGACTGAGGACTTTTTAAAATTAATGTCTGATACCAAACTACAGATCCTGGAAGCTTAGAGAACACCAGGCAGGATAAATGCAAAAATTAAAGAAAGTACACCTAGGTATATCATATTTGAACTGCTGAAGAAAACTTATTGAAAGCCAGAGGACAAAAGGACCTTATGTATAGATAAGCAAAAATAAAAATTACATTTGACTTCTCAGAAATCATGCAGGCAAGAAGAGAGTAAGGTGTAATATTTAAAGTGCTGTGAAGAAAAAAAAACGCCTAGATTTCTGTACTCTGTGAGATTATTCTTTAAAAATGTCTTGATCAGGCATGATGGCTCATGCCTATGATCCTAGCATTCTGGGAGGCCAAGGCAGGTTGATTGCCTGAGCTCAGGAGTTTGTGACCAGCCTGAATAAGAGTGAGACCCCCATCTCTACTAAAAATAGGAAAACTAGCCAGGCATTGTGGTTGGCACCTACAGTCCCAGCCCACTAGGGAGGCTGAGGTGAGAGGGTCCCTTGAGCTGGTGTTGCTATCAGCTATGACACCATGCACCATGACACTCAACCCCAGGGCACAGAGTTAGATATTAGACTCTGTCTCAAAAAAAAAAAAAAAAAAAGAAGAAGTCTTTATCATTGTGGGCTGATATAACAAATTACCATAGAATAGTTGGCTTACAGACATCAAAAATTTGTTTTTTGCAGCTCTGGAGACTGGAAGTCCAGCAGTGGGATGCTAGCATAGTCAGTGTCTGGTGAAGGCCCTCTTCTAGGTTGCAGATGGCAAATGTCTTGTATCCTCAGATGGCAGTAGGAGACCTAACTAGCTCTCCAACTTCTTCTTGTAAGGGCACTCATCCCATTCATGAGGGTTCTATCCTCATGACCCCCCAAAGGCATCGCCTCCAAATATCACATTGGGATTAGGGTTTCGATTTATGAACTTTGAGAGGCCTCAAAACAAACAGTGAAGGAGAAATAGACCATAACAAACAGTGAAGGAGAAATAAAGACTTCCTCAGGCAAATAAAAATAGGGGGAATTTACTGCTCGTATACTTGTTTTGCAAGAAATGTTTTAAAAAGTTATTCAGAGAGAAAGAAAATGATATAGGTCAGAAACTTAAATCTATATAAAGAAAGAAAGTGCATTTAAGAAGGAACAAGTGAAGATAAAAAGCATCCGGTGCAAAAATACACATTATATTCAGAGAGATAAAGATAAATATGACAGCAGACTTCTTGAGAACACACTTAAATGACATCTTTAAAGTGTGTGGAAGGGAAGTGGGAGAGCTGTCAGCCTAGAATTCTAAGCCCAATGAAAACATTACTAAAAGATGAAGGCACAATAAAGACTTTCAGACAAAGAAAAGCTAAGGAAATTCATTGCTACCAGATCTGTATGAAATCAATGTTAAAGAAAGCTTTTTTAGGCTAAAGCAAAATGGTTCTGACAGAAATTTGAAATCACACACACTCACAAAATAATGAAGAGACCTGGAATTGGTGAATAGGTGAATAAATGCAAATATACTCTTTCTAATTTTTACTGTCATGTAAATATAATTGACTAAGAAAAAAATATTGACAGTGTTTGGTGGGGCTTACAATATAAGTAGGAAACATGAAAATAATAGCACAAAAGATGGGAAGCAGGAAATGGAAGTATACTGTTACATAATTCTCTAACCTTATATAAATTTGTACAATATTATGTGAAAATTGACTGATCAATTATAGGTATATATGGTAAAGTTTAGAGCAACTATTAAAATGAATATAGAGATATTACTAATAAATAATAACAGATAAAATAGTGTACTGAAAGTATTCAATTAATACAAATGAGAAAGGATGAAGAAACAAAGAGCAAATATGATGAATAGAAAATAGAAATATAATAGGTATAAACTCAATCATTGGCAATTACATTAAATATAAATGGTCTAATCATTCTAATTAAGACAAAGATTATAAAATAAAAAATGAAAACCAATTTTGCAGTAATTTACAAGAAACACATTTCAAATGTAAAGATATATACAGATTAAAAGTAAAGAAGGGAAAATATATCCTATATAAACACTAAATTAAATAAATTTAGGGTGGGCTACATTAATATGTGACAAAGTAGGTTTCAAATAAATATTTCCAGAAATAAAGGAAACACTACATAATAATAAAGAGGTCAAAATATCAACAAAAATAAGACCTACATATGTATGCACCCAAATACAGATTTTTCAAAAGGCATGAAGTAAAAACTGATAGAATGGAAAAGAAAAAAGACAAACTCATAGATACAGTTGAAGATTTCAATTGACAGAACTAGTAGACCATAAAGTTTAGTAAGTTTATAAGAGACTTGACTCTCAAACCAACTTGATCTATTTGACTTAGAGAATGTGCCCCCAAAATAAAACAAAGGGGGGGGGAGTTTCAAAGATTTTTGTGTAAAAACATGAAATGATAAAAGTACAAAAAGATAAAATATGAGAATTATTGTTTTATTATCTTAGAGAAGACCTAACTGTAATAAGGAATATAAAGAAAAGAATGTAAATGTAACTAAATGAAAGCAAAAATGAAGATTAATCTGGTTTCTAACACACTATATAGGCAAGGACAGTATAATGGCTGATTGTGGACCTCTTTTTTCAACTCCTCATATAATAACTTCATGTTGATAGCTTAAAATCAGTCATAATAAAGGTATTTATAACATGGAAACTGGTAAATGCCAAAGATCAAGTCCTGAGCCACTCACCTCTGAAAGCCAGTTTATTATTTACCAATATAGCAGGGAAGAGTATTGAGAAATAGCCACTCATGCTACGATTATTTTGTTTGCGTGTGTGTTTTTTTGAAACAGAGTTTTGCTCTGTTGCCCCAGCTAGAGTGCAGTGGTGTCATCTTAGCTTACTGAAACCTCACACTCCTGGGCTCAAGCAATCTTCCTGCCTCAGTCCCCTAAGTAGCTGGGACTATAAGCAAATGCCACCACCACACTTGCCTAATTTTTTCTATCTATAGTAGAGATGGGATCTCACTCTTGCTCCAGCTGTTCTCAGCTCCTGATCTCAAGCAATCTCTTATCTCAGCCTCCCAAAGTGCTAGGATTAACAGGTGTTGTTCTGAATATAAAGCAGCATGATCTCCAAAGTATTTGGTTAATATCTACACACACCATTTGCAGCAATAATTCTACTTTTAGGAACATGGCCTTGATATTCTTGCACATATGTGAAATGACATGATTTTTATAATAGCACAAATATCTATCAATAGAGGATTGTCTTAAAAATTATAGTACATTTTCCACAGTGGAATGCCAAGTAGCTGTTAAAATATATGAGGACAAGATGACAGCAACAAGATAGCTGACTAGAGTTGCCTGGTGCTTGTCTCTACCCATCAAAAAGGACAAAAACAGCAAATAAACAGCTGTATTTCAACTGGCTGCGACTGAGAAAGTACACCACGAGAACACCAGGGGAGTAGGAAAATCCTTGTAGAGCATGGAAACCCAGGATAGCATAATAGAGAAGAAAGCAAGGCATCTTGCCTCTGCCACACTATCTCTTCTACTGGGAGGCACTTCTTGCTATGGTAAGAAGGTAAGCAAAAGACCCATTGGCCATACCCATCTACCACCACAGATGCCAACAGTAATTGCCAGGATGAGATTCCCTAGTCCTCACCCTGAGTCAAGTGTGCACAGCTGCTGATAGTCCAAATGGCTGAATTGCCCCAGACATTTTTTTGGCACCCTACACCCCTTGGTCATAAGCAGCTATGGCATGGCACTATCTTGAAACTGGAACCACAGCTCCAATGTGTACTGTCCTTGGGATAGCAGCAATTAAACCATCCATCCCTGAGACTCTGCCATCATTTCACTATATTTCCAAGGGACTACAGCACTAATTCCCTTGCTGCTGGTAGCCTAGACCTGAAGAAATGACTAAGACCCTGATGTCCAAACCCATGAGCTGCTCTATGCTCCAGGGCAATGAGTAGATCTGCACAGTGGAGAAGTCCTACACAACTGTCTGCCCAAAAAAAGCTGCCTAGAAAGTGGTCCTGCCTTACCAGAAGGAGCATCATGCAGCTGCTAATCCACCCTCAGCTCAACAGCCAACCCACAGGTAGTCTTGCTCCACTAAATAGAGCCCTATAGTTGCCAGGCTGACACATACCCATGCCCAGCCCAACATCCAGCTCAGAGGCAGTCCTTTCTCAGAGAGCCCATGATACAGCCCACTGGCCCACCACACTTACACATACCCACCCCAACAACCAACTCAACACCTCTGCCCCCAGCAAAGCTGTACCACCACTATTAAAAACTCCCACAGCAGGCCACGGAGATAATCACAGAAAGAATCTATACAGAGACCACACTACTGAAGTCCATTCAGAACCACAGTCTATTCAGAACCACAGTCAATACACCATTCCTAACTGACACTCTAGGATCAATTTACCAAATAAAGATCTTTTCCTACAAAAGCTACTCCATGAAGTTGAAAAAAGTAACCTACATAGACAGATATCAATGTAGGGACCCAATAAACATGAAAATTAAGGAAGCATGATGTCTCCTAAGGAACACAAATCTCCAGTAAGCCCCCAAAGAAAAAAAATTCAAAATAATGATCCTAAGGAAACTTAGCAAGATACCAAAGAATACAGATAAACAATTCAGAGAAATGAGGGAACCAGTTCATGATATTAATGGGAAATTCATTTCCCATAGAGATATCTTAATGAACCAAACCAAAATCTTGGAGCTGAAGAATACCATTAATGAAATAAAAATTACAATTAAGAACAACAATGGACTAGATCAAGAAGAAAGAATTTCTGAACTTGAGACTGGTTTTCAAAATAACTCACTTGAAGAAAGGGGGGAATATAAAAAGAAAGAATGAAGAAAACCTAGAGAACTTATGGAACATCATTAGTGAATGAATGTTTGAATTATAGGGGAGAGAAAGAGATACTATCTCTTAATAACAAAAAACTTAACTATATGCTGCCTATAAGAGACTCATCTCACTGTTAAAGACAAACTGAAAGTGAAAGAATAGAAAAAGAAATTTCATACATATGAAAACCAAAAGGGAACAGGAATAGCTGTACTCAGATAAGACTATATTAAAAAAGTATCTTTTAAAATGACAAAATCGGTCATTATATAATAAGTCAGTTCAACAAGAGGAAGATAACAATGCTAAATATATAGGCACTCAACGTCAGAGTACCCAAACACATAAGGCAAATATCATAGATCTAAGGGAGAAATAAACTGCAGTACAATAATAGTAGAAGACTTCAACACAGCACATTTAACAAGGGAGAGATCATCTAGACAGAAAATCAACAAAGAAACATCAGCCTTACAATACACCATGCACCACATGCACCTAACAGACATTTACATAACATTCCATCCAACAGCTGCAGAATACACATTCTTCACAACTGCACATGGTTTTAAAACAAAACAAAAATATATGAGAACATCCTTTATGCACCAATATGGAATGAGATCTATTCAATATTGTTAACTGAAATAAGCAAGATTGTGAGGGGGAGAATACATTTACATATATTTGCTAACATATGCACAAAATGTCTTTTGAATGTATTCACAAGAAGTATCAGTTGCCTCTGGAGAGGATTTTGCCTGGAGGACAAGAGAGGGAAAGTTTCATTGCATTTAAAATTTTTTAAATTTTGCACTACATCTAGTATTACTTATTTAACAAATAAATGCAATTTAAATTTAATTGTCGTAGAAATATCAGTCTGTTGTGAGATAGGCTGTTTTACAAATTATTGATGATTCTTTGAGTTGGAATGATTATTCTCAAAAGCAATTTGATAATATGAAACATTAATCTTTAAGTAGTTTTTACTCTTTAATCGAGCAAATGCACTTTTTGTTATCTATCCTGAGAAAATAAGCAGACTTGCAAATAACTCTTCCCTTGATTCTTCATGGAGGCAGGACAAAAAAGAATTCTTTGTCTTTCTATACCCAAAAGAAAGGAATATTCTTTAATACTGTACTGCAGTATTATATTGAGAATTCTGTTCTGGTTACCAGACTGAAGTTTTTGATTATAACACAGCTTGTAGATGGACTATGTGAATCACTTTTAACAGAGTAACAGGTTTAAAAGTTCACATGCTTTAAGTTGAAGATTATATAGGCTTGGAAAAACTGCTGGGATGCTGCCAGTCCAGCAGCTGCTTTGTTAGAAGGCTCATTGATTAGAAAGGAGAGAGGAAATGAGCAGATTCTGGAGCATAAAAAGGAGAAAAAATAGCAGCTCTGAAATTAGTATCTTAGTCACTCAGGTAACCACATCCTAACAGAACTTGAAATTTAGGAGCAATTCTGAATGATCTTGTATTCTGAAGGCTGCTTCTGTTCAGAAAGAGTCAAACTCTCTTTAGGACAAACTGATGAAGAGAAAAAAGCAGAGTCAAAGCCAAGGCTCAACAGAGGAAATGCAGCAAATGGGAACCCAGATAGCTCATTAGACAGTAACAGTTCAATAAACACAGTTTGAAAAGAAATGCAAATAATGAGAACCTGGTGTTTCAATGCTCAGAGCATCAGAGAAAGAAAATATTGACAAAACTCACTGTGCTAAAGAGAATGTCAGTGCATGGGCATTTTAGAAACTCATGAAGGGGCTGTGAATTGGTAAATCTTTTTGAAGGTTAGATTGGCAATATGTACCAAAATTTACAATTTCAAGCACACACGCACATGAGCACACATACACGCCATTGATGTGGCAGTTCTCTCTGTTAGAATTTTCTCTGAAAAGATAAATAAAAATAAAAAATACATAAAGATACATATTAAACTTTTCCAAAGCTTTTTAATAATAGCCCCAAACTGTGGACAATTATCCATTAGTATGAGGTTTTATTTAATACATTAAATATACCCTTATAGTAGTTTAATATGGTATAGTTCTTATAAGCAGAGGTTTGAATCAGACTATTGGAGTTTAAATACAGCCTCACTTCTTACTATTTGTATCATTTTGATCACATTATTTAATTTTTATTTGTCTAAACTTTTTAATCTATAAAATGTTTTACTCTCTTATAAACTCTATAAAGTAGCTTCATAACCTATAAAATCTATTTCAAATATTGTTAAAAAGATTATATGAGTTAATAAATAAAAAATATATGTTCTTACTACTCAGAAATGTTAGATGTGAGCGCAATAGACCATTGAACAACTTGGAGATTATGGGGACCAATCCCCAGTGCAGTAAAAAATCTACATAGAACTTTTGACTCTCCTTAAACTTAACTACTAATACTGTACTGTTAACTGGAAGTCTTACTGGTAACATAAACAATCAATTAACAAGTATTTTGTATATGTATTGTGCATTATATTCTTTTTCTTTTTTTTGAGACAGAGCCTCAAGCTATCCCCCTGGGTAGAGTGCCGTGGCATCACAGCTCACAGCAACCTCCAACTCCGGGGCTCAGGTGAGTCTCTTGCCTCTGCCTCCCAAGTAGCTGGGACCACAGGCGCCTACCACAATGCCTGGCTATTTTTTGGTTGCAGCCATCATTGTTGTTTGGTGGGCCCGGGCTAGATTCGAACCCACCACCTTAGATATATGTGGCTGGTGCCTTAGCCACTTGAGCCACAGGCACCGAGCCTGCATTGTATTCTTAAAATAAGCTAGAGAAAGGAAAATATGAATAAGAAATTCATAAGGATGAGGCAGGAAGATTACTTGAAGTTAGGAATTTGAGACCAGCCTGGGCAACATAGTAAGACCCCATTGGTATAAAATTAAATAAAAATAACTGGGCATGGTGAAGTGTGTCTGTAATCCTAACTAGTCAGGATGCTAAGGCAGGAGGATCATAAGAACCAAGGAGTTTGTGACTGCAGAGAACTATACCTATATTTTATGTTGACAGAGCAAGACCCTGTCTCAAAAAACCAAAGAAAACAAACAAACAAAAAGAAAGAAAGAAAGACAGTTTTAAGGAGAATAATAAGTAGATATATTTCAAACTGATCTCTAGGAGAGACTGTAAGAATTTACCAGAAAAGTGATGAGAAGCACCAAAGTAAGTAAATAGGAAGTTCCAGGCAGCATGCCCAGCCAGAGATTGTCTGAGAGCCAGCAGAAGCTCATGGACGTGGGGAAATGGTAAGAGGTGTCCCCAGACTTCATACTCTGAAATAGCGTTTACAGTCTTGGCTATGGGAGAACACTTTGACTCACATGGGCCTTGGACCTAATGTAGGGAGCTGCCTAAAGATTGTACAGAGATATTGTTTCATAAAGGAACCTATGTGGAATCTCGGACATCTGAACCTAGAGCACCTTGGTCTGGTGCCATTCTGAGAGCCTAGGTGCTTGGGGACCTATAGACAAGGGCTGCTGCCCCTGTGCTGCCCCAAGAAGGGACAGGGGAGACTTGTGGCTGCAACGTAACTCTGAGAAAGTCCCCATTACCCTATTGAGGCTACTGCTGAGACTGTGACAAGAGTAGATATCACTCTCCACAACTAATTGCCCACGTGGCCAGTCCAGAAGGAGCCCCACCCTCTCTAGTTGTAGCTATTTTGAGTGCTATTTTGAGAGCTTAGCACTGGGCTCTGCCCCACCCTCAGGCCAAGTTTGGGCCAATATGGCTGCAGCCCTCATCTGACTAAGGAGGACGCCAGGTTATTCTAGGAATACTTAGGACAATACCCACGGCCCTGCAACTAGCTGCTGTGGGATCAAGACTTAAGTGGACTGCACTGCCTGCAGGTGGTAGAGCTTCTTGCCCATGCTGCTTGCCTGAACAGGTCCCCCACTTCCTGGTCATAGGCCCACAGCCAGCACAACTTTGAGAGTTTAATGTTGGAATGCATCCTGCCCTTGAGCTGAGTTCAGGCCAGCTAGGCTGTAGCCACTGTCCCTGGGAAACCAGGTTCTCCAACACATACCTAAGGCAACACCTACCACCCTTCCATGGCTCCTGTGAGACTGAGATGCAAGTGGGCTGCACTCCCCGCAGCTTCTTGACCCTGCTGCTTGGTTTGGGAGGAGCCCTGCCCTTCTAGATCACAGGCCCAAAGCATCATTTTGAGCATTAAATGCTGGCTGCACCCCACCCTCAGGCTGAGCATGAGGTAACGCAGATGTAGCTGCCACCCAGCTGGGGAGGAACAGGGAAGACAAAGCTCTCTTAAGCACATCTAGGACCGTACCCCTACCCTGTTATGGTTGACCTGAGGACTGGGGGCCACCCAGCCCACTGCAGCTGTCTACAGTGCTGATACAAAAACCCTTTTCGTCCTAGCAGGTTGCTTTACCCCTGTTACTGTCATCACCCTTATCAGACCAGCAGGCTGGGCCTGAGAACCTGTCCATACCCCCACCCTACTCCTGCCACTGTTAGCTTCTGAACAAGCCTCGTATAGGCCCCCAAATTTGCCTTCTGGGACCCACTAATACACTGCTCTAGGGCCTAAAAATAGGCACACTTAGACCACCGCTGCCACCACAGGGGACCAGAGATGGCTCAGTTTGCATCCAAGTTTCCAGCCTGTGTCTTCTGTCTCTTATGAGGATGCTTATCATGGGATGTATGGCCCACCCTAAATCCTTATGAGTTGCATCTGGAACAAACTTCTTACTCTAATCTAAATAAAGTCACATTCTGAGGTCCCAAGTGGACATATCTTTTGGAGGAATACCATTCAAGCACTGACTAGCCTAAGTGGGAATGAATGAGAGGAAGAAATTTTTCTCTTGACTGAAAGATGTTGGAGCTCTGGGGAAGGAGACAATAAAACCTCAGTCCCACTTGGTAGCCACATTCAAAAGTCAGAGGGGATGGCAGGCTGAGCCCAGGGTCCTCTCTCCTCAATTCCCAGCCTAACAGTGAGTCTGTCACTCAGCTCAGAGCCATCAGATTTCAAGGGATAACAGTGGGTTTTGGCCACAACAGGTGAGAGGCAACCTTGATGTCCAGGCAGCTGGGGGCTCTTACCCAACCCCACACTGCCCTGCACCCAAGCTTCTGAGCAGGATAAGCCTCGGCAGATTCTGCTGCAACCAGGGAAGGAAGGGCCCTGATAGTGGCTAGATGGAATCTCTCTTACCAGACACCTAACTTGGCAGCTTAGGGTTATATTTTAAGTTTAAAGAAAGTAAAGGCTACATTTTGCAGATTGAGGATTATTGTTATAATTTTAAACTAAATTTCCAAATACAAGCTCCCTGGAGTGCTAACACGCACCTGGTTTTCTGAGATTTCAGCCACGTGGTTATCCCTATGAATGCCGAGGTCCAGAGCTCTGGCCAGCCCAGGGGAGGGCACACAGCAGATGCTGGGCTCACTGGTGGGCTGCAGGTATGTCAGGGGTGTGGACAGAGGTGGTGAGCCCTGGGCAGACCTCTGGGCCCTCCAGACCAGCTTCTGATATTGAACCGTAAAAATCAGTCTCTGGCAGGAAGGACCCTGGAATTCCTTCCTCATTAATTGGAATCCACTCACCACTTTTTATCTGGAATCATTTTTGTAACAAAAAGAGGATGAGTAGGAAAGAGAAATAGGCAGCCCCTGTGGGTGAAAGGGGAGAGGACGCAAGCAGGTAGCGTGCCAGGATTTGGAATGGGAAAAAAGCTGGGTGATCTTTCTCCCATGTAGATGTAACACAGCTGATGTCCTCTGTGGGCTGGTTTGGTTTTTAAAATAGAACCTTTCCCTTGCTAATAAGCTAGCAGCTCCATTCCTCTTTCTGTAAGAGGCTGTGGCTGATGTAGTTCTATTGATGCTTGGTTGTGTTTTTTCTACCCGTAGCTCTTTGATCTCCTCGCACCTCTTGGCTACAGATTATTCTTCATAATAATCTCCTGTCTCTTTCACCTCCTCTTTTCTATAGGTGTCCTGGTCTAATGAGCTCAGTAGGAAGCTGTGCCATTATTGAGCACCCACTGTGTTCCAGGTATGTGTCCTACACCACACATCTGCGTGTCCCCCCTAACCTTCCCCACAGCTTTAGGGGTACCATATGCACATTATCTCCAGGTTGCAAATGAGCAAATAAGTCCAGAGAAGTTTAGCAACTTGCTCAAGATAGCACAGTTTGTAAAAGGTGGAACTGGAGTTTGAGGTTTTATTTGATCCCAAAAGGTTAAGAATCAGCTCTGGAGATCTCATCTTGGTATCTGTGGTGTTCGTGGAGGATAGAGGAGCACTGTGTCTCAGCTGCTGCTCCCAGGGAGAGGCAGGACCAAACCACCTAGGGCTCTGGGTCTCCTCCTGCGCCACCTGACACTCCAAGCAGGCCATCAGGGAGCCCCCCAGGTAGCAGCTGCTATTTCTCAGTTCTAGCCTGGGGATCTGAGTGGGCCTCCCAAGGAAAGAGTCGTTACAAATCTGGCCTTTACAGCTCCCTCTTCTAGTGATTGCAGCTCCCTGCTTTGGCTGGAGGTCTAGATTGCAAGATAAGGAAGGAGGTGGACCAATTTTCTGGTTACTTCTTGGCACTGAGCTCTTGTGTTTTTGCAGCAGACACAGGCCCAACATCCTTCCTGGAGACGCCAGGGTGGAAGACAAACAAACTCGCCTCTGTCCATTTCCCCAACCCCTCTCATGGCGGCTGTCCTGATTTGCTATGCTTAGAGTGTCCCAGTGCTGGGTAGGGCGCCCATATGGCCCCTATTAGAAGGGGACGGTTTCCGAGGGGCTCCTGGAAATGTGTTGCAGGTGGGCTCCCGGGTGCTCGGTGTGCCCGCTGCCTCTTCAGCTCTGTTTGCTTTGTCTAATTGTGTTTTCTCTGCTGATTTGTCTGAGTAAAGTTTTTCTTCCCCACTTTGTCTGAGGTCTACACGGTGCATCTGGTACCCATTTGACTGGGGAGAGAGCAGAAGGGTGGTTAATTGAATGCTTGGCACAGAGCTGCAAGAAGGAAGCTGAGGAGGAAGGCAGTGACTGGGAGAGCTTAAAGAATGTGGCTGGTTAAACCCTTCACAGTGGAACTCCGCTCTGTTCTCCACTTGGTTTCTATCCAGAAACAGAACCTCAAACGTGCTGACGGAAGGACTTTGATGTGATTCTGAAGCTATATTGCAACTCCCACCTTAGAAGCAGCCCCACAGTACCCTATCTTTCTCCCACAGAGCCTGTGGTTCCTCAGCAGGTGGCCAGGGTGCCAGGAGGCCCTAATTGTGGGGAGGGGAGAAGAAAAGAGCTGGGAAAGGCTACCTGTGTCTATTCTTGTATCCACCTAATTTGAGTCAGAACTCTCATTCTGCAGGAAGAGTTTTGGCTCCAGACCCTGGTCTGGTTCCAAGGTTCTGAGCAGAAGTAGAAGTGAAGCAATAGCACTCGGAATCCCTGCTTCTGGCCGGGGACCAGGGCCAGCCTGGGCATGTCAAAGCTCTCTCCTTCTCTCTGCATGTCTGTCTGTGCATCTGACTTTGAGAGACCAGAAAGAGCCTGGGTCTTTAGAGTCACCAAGTCTGGGTTTCAGATCTCACTCCTGCTAGAGGTATGCCATCTGGCAAGTGCCTGTGCACTTTGGAGCCTCAACTTCCCCATCTATAAAATGCGACGATTCCTACATTGTTCCAAGAAGTAAATGAAATAATTCAGAGCACACATCAGCTGGGCACCTGTTCATCCACACCACCCTAGAAAGAAAGTAGCACTATCGCCTTGGCATCCCTGTTTCATGGAAGAGAAACTGAGACACAGGAGGTAAGTGATGTGTCTGGTCTCACAGCCAGTAAGTAGCAGAAGTGGCGGGAATCCAGGTAGGCAGTCCGGCCGAGCCTGCGCAGGGAGCCTGTACTCTTCGCCTTTTGGGGGGCGCTCCTCGTGCTAGGCCTGCCCTGGTGAAACACGCTGACCAGCAGCCCTTGTGGCATTCTGGCTGTCATCTGGGAGAGCACTGGCACTGGGGACCAACAAGCAGAATAAAAGGCAGAGACACAAGAAAAGGAGGCTGAGTGGGGGCGGAGGCGCTCACACCAGGATGCTCCGGGGACAGCCAGAGGGTGGGGATGGGCCCGCGGGAAATGAGGCTGGCGCCCTGCGAATATTCTCTTCCTGTCTCCAGGCCACCCTCGCTCTGCGGGCACCCGGCTGCCCTCCTGGCAGCGTGCCCACTGCGGCACGTGGTTCTGGTGATGTTTCGTCACACAACGGCTGGCCACGGCTGTCTTCTCTCAGTGTCCCCGGATCTGGGGCCCGCTGTCTGCCTACTTTCGCCCAGCCAACTGGTGCCTTCCTGTGAACCCTGCCTAGAGCCTACGCCTGGAATTTGGGGACCTCCCTGCCTGCCCAGCCCCTGCCCATGCTGTCACCGTCCCCGCTGTGCTGCGGGGTGGCAGCTGGACAGAGGAGGGAGCCACGGTTCCCGCTGGCCCCAGGACAGCCCCAGCCCGAGTCGTCCCGCCACCTGCCCCAACCCTGAGGAAAGGAGACCTGCTCGAGTATCAGATTTGTGAGGATGGACAGGGCAGAAGGAGAATGGCACGTTTACTGCAGGGATTTAAAAGGAACCACATTTATCAGTCCCCCCAAGACACTCCGTGCTCCCAAAAGAACAGTGAGAAAAGACGTGAAGTGGTGGGCAGGACAACAGGACGATTCCCTGGCAGTGCCTCCTGGGGCCATGACTCTTCGTGTTTTACAGGCTCACAGCCTACTCTGGCCATGAAAGGAGCAGTTCTCACGCGTTACCCCTCAGACCTCACCTTCCTGGGCAGAGGCCAGAGGAAGGGGAGTGGGTCCCTCTAGGGTGTGAGCTCTGGCTCAGCAGGTTAGTTCTCTGCGGTGTGAAAACAGGATGACAGTGTTAACAAGTCACCCAAAATACTGGCACATAGGTCCTCAGGAAATGATGGGCCTGGCTGGGCATGGTGGCTCACGCTTATAATCCTAGTATTCTGGGGGTCCAAGGCGGGTGGATTTGCCTGAGCTCAGGAGATCAAGACCAGCCTGAGCAAGAGCGAGACCCTGTCTCTAAAAATAGCCAGTTGTTGTGGCCAGCACCTGTAGTGCTAGCTACTAGTGCGGCTGAAGCAAGAGAATAACTTGAGCCCAAGAGTTTGAGGTGGCTGTGAGCTCTGATGCCACAGCATTCTACCGAGGGCAACAAAGTTAGACTCTGTTTCAAAAGAAAAGAAAAAGAGAAGAAAAGAAAAGAGAAGAAATGATGTGCCCTTCATGAAGTTAACAAAGAAGGTCTTTGCCGTCTTTGCCCTGCACTCTGATGTCAAACTCTTGAGTCACCTCTCTCTAAGACCTTCTACCCAGAGCTGCAGTGGGCTAGGTTACTGTCAGGGGCTGGACCACTGCTCACTGGTGCAGACTCCCAACAGTGCAGGGAGGTCTGTGTCTGAACTCTGGACAGCCACAGGAGTGACTTTCATTAACTTCTTGCCCAGTAACCGTGCTAGACCCACAATTCAGCACCCACAACCTGGGAAGGACCTGTATAGGATCAGACCTCTTGAGGATAAGGGTCTTTGTCACTGCCAAAGCCAAGCTGCTTACACCAACTGAGTGCTGACTGAGGATGATGGACATGGAGATGGGTGGTAGAAATAGGACAAATATCAGTTATGGCCTTCAGATCAGCTGGGACAGGAGACTCAGTGCTTGTGTCACTCATGTTCTTGCACTAAGTCTTGGCAGCGGCTCCAGCTTTGAAAAAGACTCAGGTTGGGCTTAGAAGATCCATGACAAACATGAGAATTGCAAGGGCCACTTCAAATCCTCTGTCACTTTCTAGTCTACTGACTATTGGAGTGACCAGTTCTGTACAAGTGTCAAAACAGCTTTGCTCAGCAGCCATGAGGTAGTATCTGCCCCAGGACTTCTCCCAAGCTGCGGTGCTGAATGCCCACAGCATCCACTGGGCACTCATCCACAGAAAGCCTAGGAGAGTCAGTGCTGAGAGGCCACCTCTGACCAGTGGAGGACAGAAGCCTATGGATAAATGGTCGAGCATTTCATTCTCTGGGCAGAGAAATCTGATTTGTATCCTACCAGGGGCGTCAGAAAGTCCCATGGGATAGATAGATCATTAGTTGTCCATGGGAGCAGCCAACTCGGTCACATATGTTTGCCTTTCCACTTTTTGGGTCTTCTCTCCAAATCCCTGGGATCATTTCCCATAAAGACTACCTTCAGGCAGGCCTGACTCACAGGCCTACCTGTGTCTCGGGTATGACTTTAAAGATCGCCATGTATAAAGCTTAATAATAAAAGAGGGGAAGATGTGACAAAATATTGTGAGTGGGAAAGTGGGCAGGTTAAAAGAAGTGGCATAAAACTGCCAGGTGCTGTGCCTCCTTGGGGTGTGTAGCAACGTACCTCGGTAATGTGTTTCTGCCACAACTTTGAGTATCTCAGGTCTAGTCACAAGATAATGTGAATATGAGTTTAATCTTGAATGAACTTTTGCCAGATAAGTTTAACAGAAAGAAAAAGACAAGGTAAATAAGAGAATTTACTAAGCAGTAGTTACAATGCTGAGCCACAGAATTAAGTAGAATAGGAAGGTAAATGGGGACATAAGGGGAAGAACATATACCACACATGTATTAGCATATAGGTGTGTGTGTTTTGTATGTATAGTGTATTTTTTGTGTTTCTATAAAGAGATACAGATATAGGGCTAATTGATTTCCTAGAACAGGGTGTATTGAAATACAGGTTTTGGAATTGGTACATTAATTGGTAATGTTAGAGTTAGGGACACAGGTGTGAGTATGAGGCTGAGATGAAGTAGAAATCAATGGTTGAAGGAGAGAGGATAGGAAACTCAGAGTTCAAGATATTGAATGAATCACCATTCTACAAGTTTGTTGAAGGTACCAAGAGTGGTAATAGGAATGGGGGTGGAGCAGCAGGTGCTAAAGTTATTAATGAATGAAGGGGAGTAGTATGGGAGGTGACAATAGCAAGTGTGGATGGCAGATGTAAAGTTGGGGGCATGAAATTCAAAGGATCTGGGGGGGTTGAAGGAAGACATAAGGAAATTGAAAGTACAATGAGTCATCTACCCCCCTTTAAGGGCCTCCAATATAAGGAGAAGTGGTATGGAGCATGAATGCTTCACTTAAGAGGTTGCAGATGAAGTGATATTTGCAAGGGACTGCCAAATTTCCATTAAGGCAAGCCATGAAGAGACCTTATGAAAAAGAACAAAAGATGCAGGGAACTTGCTGATGACAGACCCTCAGTCTCGGGGTACGTAGTGTGTAAAGGTTGGGAACGAGGACTGGGAATGAGAAACGGAGATACGACATGCTGTGTAGGAATAGTACAAACTTGAGAGATCATTTTATGTCATGCGTCTAATAGAGCATCTAGTGAAGATGATGACAGGATGACGATGATGATGATGATGATGGTGGTCATCGCTGCTAGAAAAAGAAGAGTTAAAGGGAAATAGATGATGTCAAAAGAAGCCCTGGTCCAGGAGTAAAAAGGTCTTCAAGTCTCATTCTTAAACTGCTGTCAACTAGCTCTGTCTTGGACAAATTAGTCTTCTTTCTTGTGTGGGCCATGGAAGAAAGGGCTAGATAACATCAGTGGTTGTCCACTGGGAAGGGGCAGGTTGGGCTTGGCACCTGTAGCTCAGTGGTTAGGATGCTGGCCACATACACTGAGGCAGGTGGGTTTGAACCTGGCCCATGCCTGTTAAACAACAATGATGATAAATGCAACAAAAAATTAGCCGGGCCTTCGGGGTGGTACCTATGGCTCAAAGGAGTAGGGCACCAGCCCCATTGCTGAAGGTGGCGGGTTCAAACCCAGCCCCAGCCAAAAAACTGCAAAAAAAAAAAAAAAATAGCGAAGCATTGTCGCAGGCAGCTGTAGTCCTAGCTACTTGGGAGGCGGAGGCTTGCGCCCAAGAGTTGGAGGTTGCTGTGAGCTGTGATGCCACAGTACTCTACCCAGGGCGACAGCTTGAGGTTCTGTCTCAAAAAAAAAAAAAAAATAGCCAGGCCTTGTGGTGGATGCTGGGAATCCCAGCTACTTGAGAGGCTAAGGCAAGAGAATTGCTTAAGCCCAAGAGTTTGAGGTTGCTATGAGCTGTGACAACACAGCACTCTATTGAGGGCAACACAGTGAGACTCTGTCTCAAAAAAAAAAAAAGAAAGAAAGTGGCAGGTTGGCCGTGCATAAACTACATATGATAATTTCCCAAAGCACTGTTTAAAAACATGTATCTATTGAGGGCTCCCCCAAGAGGTCAAATCTCATTTTCGGGGAGTAAGGCCCCAAAATGTGCATTTAAAAAAATTTCCCAGTTCATAAATGCTCCCTCCATTCTCAGTCCTATTTTCTTATTTCAGGGAGTTACTTTGCCAAGAAGCTAGTCTTCCCGCTACGAAATATCACTGCTCAGAAAGTGATAGTGAGGAAGTGGTGGTTTGTCAGTCAGAGCTGGGTCAGAGTGTTTATCAGAAGAGACCAGATGCCCTGAGCTCAGCCCTCAGTAGGCAGATGGCCAAAGAACAGGCAGCATTATTTTTCACAGCTTTATTCTTTGGGCATTTCTCCATTCAGATGCACGAGAATGAGAACTGAGTCAGCACAGCTCAGTAGTTGTGTTTGTTTAATGTCAGACCACACCACTGGCTGCTACCTGGCCTCACCATCAGCTTCCCTTGAGGAAGGTGGCCCCTTGGAGAGACGTGGTTACTGGCAGAAACCCAGGAGGAACAGGGGTAGTAGTGGGGAGTGAGCCCAGCATACTGAGTACAGGCCTGTGTCTTAATCATCCCTGTATCCCTAGTGCCTAGGCATGTGGCCAGCACATACTAGGGACTCAAAAAATATATCTGTTGAACCAAAATCTAAAAAAAAAGCAGCAGTAGAACAGAATGACAGAGATTTAGAGGAATTCATTGGTTTCAGCCACAGAAGAGGATAGCTACTGCAGAGAAGAGAACAGCTGGAAGAAAACTACTTTGGGGGGCTGAGCCAATCTAGCATTAAAGGTGAAGGACAAAACAAGATCACTGATGTGCAGGTAACCACATGCAGACCTTCTCTGAGCAGATATGCTCAAGCATTTCTAGCAAGGAGAATGATGAAACTAACAGAGTGGTAAATAAGTAACAAGAAAGTGATAAATAAATAAAACTGTGAAATTAGAAGTTAAATCTAAAAAGTTCTTGATAGTATAATATAAAAGATAATTCATAGAACTAAACCAGAACTAAAGTCCCAACGATTTCAACATAGCTTGTACATCCCATGGCTTTGGGATGGGACGATATGGAAACATGGAAGCAGGCCAATTTAGAATTGTGTCAAATCAATAGACACCTTTTCAGGCAAAGTCTAGAGATACTGACTAGTACTAGACATTGCTAGAATGCTTAAATGTGTGTAAATATTTAACGATGGTCACCGGAAAAAAAATAAAAAGAGGATGTATAGTGTCCAACCTACTAGGGAAACAAATTCAAAGCACTTAAAACCAAATAAATGGTAAAACAGGGAAAACTAATAATTTTTTTAAAAACTGGGTTGTATGGAAAACGGAAGGTAAGACTGTAGAAATATATCCAATCATGAGTAATTATAACACATGTAAAGGAGTTAAAGATGTGTAATTATTTGATAAAATTTAGGCTTCTTCCTTACAAGGTAAGCTCCATGAGGTCTTAGACCTTGTCTTATCTTCTGTCTCTTGTCAACATACCATTACATCATATATCATAATGATGACAGAGAGAATGTAAGACATATAAGGTCTCATGATTAAGTTTGTGAAATTGCCACCATGTGTTTTTGTTGGCAGCACTTGGTACACAACTTGGTAAGGTTTCATAACCTTGGTCAGTGTCTCACAGCCATCATGGTGTCAACATGTGGCTGTGTCTTGCTGAGTAGCATCTATTATTGTTGTTGGATGTTTTTGTGTGCTGTCCTGAGAATGTTAGACCTTGAATTAGAGCAAGGCATAAATATTACATTTCTTGTTAAACTTGGCAAGAGTGGATGTGAAATCGGGGACATGTTAGTTCAAGTTTATGGGGATAATGCCATGAAGAATATGGCAGTGTACAAATGGATTAAATATTTCTCAGAGGGGAGAGAAAGCATCACTGATGAAGAGAGGTCAGGGCATCTAGTAATAAACAGAACTGATGAAAGATTACAAGACATCATCAAATTGTGCATCAACATAATTAACTGACAATGAGAAGCACAGCAGACCAAGCAAACATGGATAGAGAAACAGTTAGGAAAAACCTTAACTGAAAATATTGGCATGAAAAAGGTGTGTGCACAAATGGTCCTGAGGGAGCTCACTGATGCACAGAAGCAAGGGACAGTTGAAGTTTGCCAATATCTTTTAGAGAGGCAAGATGAGTCTTGGGCTGTGTTAGAGCTAGTGATGAAACATGAGTGTGCTGGTACAACCCTGAAACAAAGCTTCAAAGTGCACAATGGAAGTCATCCAACTATGCATGACCAAAAAAGTTGTGTCCGTTCAAATCAAGTTTACTATTTGGAAGTGCTGAAAAGGCTGCATGAAAAATTAGAAAAAAACGAACTGAAATTTTCACCAACAACTCATGACTCTTGCATCACAACAAAGCACCACCATACCTGGCACTGTCTGAGAGGGCAATGTTAGCCAGAAAACAAATAGCAAGAATGGAACACTCTCCCTATTCACTTGATCTGGCCACTGACTTTTTTTTTTTTTTACCCAAAGATAAAGGAAATATTGATAGGAAGACATTTTGGTGACATTTAGGACCTCAAGAGTAATATGATGACAGTTCTGATGGCCATTCCAAAAAAAGAGTTCCAAAACTGCTTTGAAGGGTAGACTAGGCACTGGCATCAGTGCATAGCCTCCCATAGGGAATACTTTGAAGGTAACTGTAGTGATATTGAGCAATGAGGTACATAGCACTTTTTCTAGAATGAGTTCGCGAATTTAACTGTCAGACTGAGTATCTCAGCATGGTTTTAATTTGCATTTCTCTGATGACTAGTAATGTTCAACACCGTTTTGCAAGTTTTATTGGCCATTTAAATAACTTCTTTTCTGAAGTGCTTCTTCAAATTTAGTTTCGTTTTATAATGGGTTATATGTCTCTTCAGGATTAATTGGTAGGAATTTTTACTAGATTCTATATATATCTAACAGGAAATTTTAACACAAATTTCTAAATAACTTTCAGTAAGTTAAAGAAGAAAACTTACTGAAATTACAAACAACTTGGGAATAAATGAAAACGTGAGCACCACTTTAAAAAGAACTCAAACAAGTGGAGAAGGAGGGGTTGGGAGGGGGAAGGCTGAGTGGAGGGAGGGTAATTGGTGGGACCACACCTATGGTGCATCTTACAAGGGTACTTGTGAAATTTACTAGGTGTAGAATATAAATGTCTTAACATAATAACTAAAAAAGTGCCGTGAAGGCTATATTGACCAGTTTGATGGAAATATTTCAAATTGTATATAAAACCAGCACCTTATACCCCATGATTGCATTAATGTATGCAGTGATGATTTAATTAAAAAAAACTCAGAAAATGTGCACTAAATTATACTTAAAGAACATTTTATAGATTTAAATGTTCAAATTAAACAATTAAAAACATTTTTAAGGATAAACTAAATGGATGGATCAGAAACTAGATGAAACATAATAAGGCAAACCACAAAAAAGTAGAAGGCAAGAATCAACATGAAAATGCAGGGATTAATGGAGTAAAAGCAAAAAAGAAAAACTGACCAAGGCTACAATTATGGTAAAGAAGGAAATTCATGAAACGATATGGAAATAATAAAAGAAGCTAATATCCTGGTAGGAGATTTAAAATACACAGTGTTCAACTTCATTACGATACATTTGAAAACCTAGATTAAAAAAATAGATCGTTTTCTAGGTAAATATAAATTCCAACATTCACAAAAAGAAAAATCATAGCATCATTTAAAAGTTGGTCAAAGTTAGTCATAAAGCTGTGAGGACAGATAATTTGGGGCTATGTGGCTTCTTTCAGATGTAGAATAAAATCAGAGGCTTCTTAATTCATCTGTGAGGATCGTATAACCACGTACCAAGACTAAACAAGGATAGCATGGGAAAAGAAAACTATAGCCCAATCACATTTACAAACAAAGGTACGCAAATCCCAAATAAAACATTAGCAAATTAAATCTTTCAACAGAATAGTACTTCTTAATTAAATAGGGCTTATCCTTGGAATGGCAGCATAGTTCAACTTAGGAAGTCTCTCAGTGTAATTCATTTGATCAAGAATTAAGAAGGAAAAATCATAACATTATCTTCATGGATTTAGAAGAAATTTTAATGAATTCAATGAGGACTCATTTATGATTGAAGAAAAACTTAAAATAGAAATCAAAATGAAAACAGATTCATTTTAATGAAGGAAAGAAACCCTGCCCAAACCTCAATCTCAGTAATGAGATCAGCAACAAAAAAATAAGACACTGACATTATTATTCAACATCCTAGCTAATGGGATAAATCAATAAAAAGCAATAAAACATCAATAATGAAAAGACAGAGATGACTCAGTTTTTACTTGTAGGCAAGATCATTGTTCACTTAGAAAATCCATACAAATCAACTGAAAAATCATTTGAACTAATAAGGGAATTCAGCAAGTTGTCCAGATACTATACTTCATTAATAAGCAATTATGAAAATGTCATGAGAAAAAAAAAAGAGATGACATTTACAAAACTCTAAGCTACCCAGGAATGAAAAATGTGTAAGACTTATATGGAAAAATGGAATAGGCTCAGCACCTGTAGCTCAAGCGGCCAGGGTGCCAGCCACACAAACCGGAGCTGGCAGGTTCAAATCCAGCCCGGGCCTGCCAAACAACAATGACAACTATGACCAAAAAATAGGTGGGCATTGTGGCAGGCACCTGTAGTCCCAGCTACTTGGGAGGCCAAGGTAAGAGAATTGCTTAAGCCCAGTTGGAGTGGCTGGGCACCTGTGGCTGAAGTGGCTAAGGCGCCAGCCACATACACCTAAGGTGGCAGGTTTGAATCCAGCCCGGCCTGCCAAACAATAGTGATGGCTGCAACCAAAAAATAGCCAGGCATTGTGGTGGGCACCTGTAGTCGAGGTACTTGGGAGGCTGAGGCAAGAGAATTGCTTAAGCCCAGTTGGAGGTTGCTGAGAGCTGTGATGCCACAGCACTCTACCCAGGGCAACAGCTTGAGACTCTGTCTCCAAAAAAAAAAAAAAAGGAAAAATGGAATAAAAAACAGTTTTGTAAAGACTTAAGGAAACCTAATGAAGAATTACTTAGGTGTCAGTGTATCTAGGATTCTGATGGGATCTGTCTGGGTGAAACCATTCTCCATCATATTTGACCTATGACGTTCTATCAAGGTTATGAGTTTACTTTTTCTCAGATAGGTTTGTCAAAATGAAAAAAAAAAAATCATTGACCTGTCAGAATCAGATACTTATTATTCTGATGATACTGAGCTATGGTATTTTTTGTTTTGATTTGATCTGATAGGTTTTGCTGAACTGAAATGTATCCCTCCAAATGACCTCTTGCCAGGTATTCACTGGTCAGTTTAAGTATGTTGTACAATTTTCCCAATTTCTAGAAAGAAAGAAGGTGGACCAGAGGGATGTAGACAGCTTCCAGCTGGCCTTCAGGGAAAGCCAGATCACCTGCTGTATGATTTGGTAACAGCACTGTGATCTCAGGAGCCATGGAGTTGATGCTACAGAAAACTACCGGCAGGTAAAAGAGCCCTCACTCTCTGGTTGTGCTGAGAAACCGTCTCAGCGTCTCCCCTCTCTCATGCACTGAGTGGGCTTTTCCCTCATTACAAAGGCGAACCGGCACGGAGGATGCAGCCGGCCAGCTATCATGGGATGTATTTCTGCCCCACCTCGGAAGCTGGCTTTGCAGGCTAATCAGGGCCTCGTCATCCTGTCTGAGCTGGGAACTCCAAGACATCAGGACAGGAGACCTCTGGAGTCAGTTTTCATGAGAGCTTTGAAATTTGGGGGCAGAAACAGTCAAAGAGACTTTGATGTTTAGGGTGCTTGGAACACCGAGAATCAAGCGGTTTGAATAAAGACAGGAGATGAATGCTGGCCCCAGACTTTCAAGTGCAGGCGTCAGGATAGAGAAATTTCCCAAGAAACTTGTCTTGAAGTGGAAGGAAGTCACAAAGACCTGTGCTTTCCAGGGCTGGGGGACCTGCAGAAAAGTCAGGGTAAAATGAAGCACTCTTAACGATTTAACTCCTGATTTCCAGGAGGAAACGATTACACCAATAGGTGGCTGAGAAATTGCTTCTTTATGCTTGTTTCTTTATTTGCTGGTTTGTCTGATGACTTTTTTTT